>JADBJO010004461.1:170000-177500 GCA_016801955.1 Conus betulinus | reverse complement strand
TCATCTGATCTAAGATTTTACAGAAGAAAGATTTTTAGCGAAGTTTCAGGTACGCTTTTAGAAGATGTATTTTAAAGAGATGTGTTAATTTTTTTTTTTTTTTTTTTAATGTGAGTTGATTTTAATGTGGTGGCAGCCCAGATATGGCCCTTTGCGGTCAGCTGGGCTATAAGCAACATTACCCTTACCCTCTCTCTCTCTCTCCCATCATGCACAAGTGTGTACCATTCTGTCTCTCGCTCACGTATATTTACACACACATATTTAACACACATATGCTTCTTCTCTCTCTCTCTCTGTTTCTCTCTATCTATTTCTTTGTTTGCTCACTTTTCTTCAAAGGTCATTACATTTTTACTGAAGCCATGCTTTGGGAAAAATGCCCACAATGCGGAAGATTGTGTAAATGTCCTGGTGACCTGAAATTTTCAGTTGACTGTATTACATAGGGATGGGTAAACCATATTTAAGTACAAAATGACTTTGGGGGGGGGGGGGGGGGGGGGGGGGGGGGGGGGGGGGGGGGGGGGGGGGGGGGGGGGGGGGGGGGGGGGGGGGGGGGGGGAATATTTTTTTTTTTTTCACCTGTATTTCTCACTTGCAGACAAGGTAATCATGGCTCTGGCAGCTGAGTTTTCACCATGAGATCAGTGCATCAACACACTAAAAGGCTGGGCCAGATAGTAGTGTGTTGTTGATTAAAAGAAATTACATAATCCCTACAGAACTGTCCCTGATATATTTTTCTCTTTTTTCCCTTTTTTTTTTTTTTTTTTTTTTTGGCTATTGTTGGTATACTATGTAAATATGTATTCAAAAAATCTTACCACCATCACTGTTCCTATGCATTTTTTTGTCAGTGAAATGTCAACCGAAGATGGTATTTTGTTGTTGTTTTGAATTGTGTAGTGCAGAGGGTGATTTATTTTTCCTGATCAAAGATAGAAGAAAACATAGGATGAGAAGCGACTTGTGATTTTGTCCAACTTTGTTGCTTTCATTCCTGGGATTCAAAGCTATTTTACAGCTTTGGAACATGTTGTCTGTGGCTGTTTTATTGTTGTTATGTTATGTCATTGTTGTTGTTACTAATTATCATTACTATTGTTATAGTTGTTGTGGTTGCTATTGCTGCTGGAGTGTTGTTGTTCTAAAATGTTGCAATTATATGATTATGCTTGCTCATTGTACAGCTGTGAGGTAAATATGACTGAGGCAGTGACGGAGTAAACATAAGACTGAACATATTGAATGCATTTTGACTTGCTCTTCATCTCCAAAATCATCAGTGTGATGAAATTCAGTATACAAAACTAATTTTGTAAGCTAGCTAACTCCACCAAACCCTCTTCCCCTCCCTCCAACTACCACGTTCACCTTCTCCACCCTCTCCTTTTCATCCAGGAGACTTGAATGAATGTGGATTGTAAGTGAGCAACTGTTTGTACAACACACACACACACACACCACACACACACACACACACACACACCAGACACAGCAGAGAGAGCAGAGAGAGAGAGAGAGAATCAAATCAGTAATATCAGTTGACCATGTTTTAGGGATAATCTTTTGAGAATAAAAATGCAAGACTTTTCCACAGGCACCTGTTATAGTTATGCAAGATGAAAAAGGAGAGGAGAGCTCGTACACCTGTATGTCTCCAGCATTGGTTTTAACTTGTTTGTTAATATGTTGGAAAGCAGCACTGCTAAACCCATTGCGTGTGTGACCAGTGACAACGACCAATGAGTTAATGTGTTTTATACCTATATGTGTATATGTGTTCATGAGAGAAGGATAGTTTTATGTGTGTGTGTGTGTGTGGTGTGTGTGTGTTGTGTGTGTGTGTGTGTGTGTGAGAGAGAGAGAGAGAGAACGTAGAGAAGAGAGAGAGAAAGAGAAAGAGAGAGAGAGATTTTTTTTTCCCCATGAAATTAGATTGAAGCAGCCATGAATTTAGAATTTTTTTTAATTACGTGGAACATTTTTTTTTTTTGAACCTACGTGGAGACATGATGCAGAGATCACTAGTTTTAATCGTTTTTTCACTGATTGATGTTGTGTGACCACAAAGTTGATTTTTTTGTCTTTTTTTGAAACCATAATTCTGTCTTCTTTTTTGTTTTCTTTTTTTTTTTTTTTTTTTTGATATTTCCTGATTGTTTCAGTGTTGCTGAACAAGGCAACCACTGTTGAATGACCTGTGTTGGGTGAAAGGGTCACACATGTACAGAGTTGTCTGCAACACGATTATTATGTTAACCCCAAAGGTGAGTTTTCAACTCTGATACAGCTAAAAATGAATACTTACCAGTAAGATTTTGTGCGCACAGATATAATTCAACAGCGAGTGGTTTCATGTCGAAATAAAAGATAAACTGTTGTTTTTGCGTTGTATGCTATTCTTTTATTTTGGAAGTGTGAGTGCAAACATACTGTTACATGATTAGACACACCATTTATAGAGTGAGTATGTCATGGCATAAACAAACTGGAAAGTATGGTTATCAATATTTACTGCACAGTATTAGTATTTACTACTGTAAGGAGGGAAAAATATGGGAGAAAGTTCCAATTTCAACTGTTTTGCGTTATGGCCATGATTATATATGGATTGCACAGTTTTAACACAAAGCAAGAAAATAGAGTAGAATATTAAGGGGAGAGAGGTAGGCCAACACAGACTATGGCATATGCTGTAGACACAATTTAACAAAATTCACTAGTTATTAACTCAGTGTGAGCAGCGAAAAAAAGGAACCAGCCTTTCCATGCACTTAAAAGTTTTCTACATAATGGACGTCCGCAATGGGAACGTTTGTTCAATGAGCGATTTGCATGAAACATGAGGGGGCCAAAACGTTCTTGAAGAACGCATGCAGGCTATAGCTAACCGCCATGCCAGGAAGCTTAGTGTAGTGTCCCTTGCCCTGGCCGTCGTCAACGGTTGTGAGGCACTACAAGACAGGCAAGAAGCAATTCTCAGAACCTGGAGCCTACATGGATTATTTTTCATTTATTCGTCACATTGATCAGTACCATCTGGGCCGCTTATGGGTAAATTTTGTTTTTTGATACTGCGCACTCGTAAAATCCCATCGCCAACTTCCGGGAAGACAACGCCAGTTTGGCTGTTGTCATGGATGACATGTATTCACACCGCACGAACCCGCCGTAAAAAATGGAAGGAATGAGCGAAAGTCTGATGTGATGCTCGTCTGAATGATGCGGGAAAACGATTGGTCATTGCCGACTGGCGGCTCATCTGTCGGCTGTATGCAGGTAGGTAGGCAGGCCGTTGTGTTAACGCGAGTGTGGAATGTGAGAGCACTTAAGAGCTTGGTTTCTAAATGAGGACGGGCGCTAAATATGGCATATGATGACAATTTCTGCATTATCATCTCACCCGATACTTCATTAAAAACCTTTTAAGTGCTCCGGAGTTGCACACTACCCAAGTAAAACCATCATGATATAATAGTGGCATTTAGTCAAAGTGAGTAGTGGTCAAAATCCCAAATACGTAAATTGTGATCAATTTAAGTTTTTTTTTTTCTTCTAACAAGTGTTTTGAGTGAAAAGATAAGAAAGGGTAACCGGTAAACAAAAAAAACAAAACAAAACAAAACAAAAAAAAAATGGCAACGTCATTTGAACCCCACACTTACGTCTACATGGATCTTGCATAATAAGCTTCAGGGGGCCCACCAGAAATGTCGCTTTTTTACTACACACCCCGTCAGTGCGTGTCCCTGACGTCATCAGCGTGTCACTGACGACCCACTACAGCTCACAGAGGATTAACCGACACTAGATATAAGGCTCGCTACCCACTACAATATTCCCTATCTAGCAGAGGATTACCGTTTCTTCTTTCTCCCTATATGCTGATGATGCGGCCCCCCCCCCACCCCCCCCCCCCCCCGTGTTCAGGGCCTCGTACCCGCCCCGCCCCTCCGTTCAGACACTTGAGTTGTTGGCCTTCGCTTGTTCCCCCCCCCCCCCCCCCCCCCCCCCCCGCCCCCCCCCCCCCCCCCCCCCCCCCCCACCCCCCCCTATTAGATTGTTTCGTCTTTGTATTTGTCTGACTTTATTCAAGTTTTTAAAGGCTGTGGCCATCTCTGAATAAAAGTTACTCTTGTGTTAGGTTTCCTTATGGGAGCAAGAGTTACCCTACTTGTATACTGTTTGTTATTTACTGTTCCCTGCCTCATTTCATTTTCAATTTCCTTTCAAGACAAGATCTCTGTTAAACTGGCGTATGGATCGCCGATTCGCACCGCTGGGAGTATGATAGTGGTCAAAAGCGATGTATCGGACTAAGATTGTTGCTAGCTTTTTGTGCGGAAAAATTAGGAGTGGGTGGCGTGGTAGGGGAGGACTTTCAAAGGCAATAATTTTGCTCTGTTTTTACATTAATTGAGCAAGAGACTTGCTTCGGAAATTACGAGGTAACAAGCATTAAAAAGCAGAGTAAACACAAAGCGCTGGCGCTGGAAAGACTTATCCAGAATAGCTGGCATAAAAAAAGCAAGAAACCATCACTTAATCATCTGCCTGTAGCGCCCAGCTGATTGGCCCTTCCAATCAAACAGTTTTTATTGTCTCTTCCACTCCGTGACTTGAGCTGTCGGAAAAGACTCCTGGATGGATTTGATGGCTGGGGTCATAATTTTGTGATAAACTCTGCGGAAGATTTTCCCTCATTGGGTAAATGGGGTTGAGAGGTCTGGCATACATACATGTTTGAATGTTGTAAATGACAGCTGAAATCCATGATGACATTGAATGCAATGCGCGCGCCGCGCGCGCGTGTGTGTGTATATGCGCACGCGTGTTGTGTGCGTTTATACGCGCACGCGTGGGCATTTTTTTTTGTTTTGGGGTTATGAGATGGAAAAAATAAGATGCTCCCCGTCTCTCTCTCTCTCTCTCTCTCTCTCTCTACATCTCTCGCTTATAATCCCCCCTCCTCTCTCCTCTCGTTCTCGCTCTCTTTCCTTCTTCATCCCTCCCCCTCTCCCTCCCCCCCCCCCCCCCCCCCCCCCCCCCCCCCCCCCCCCCAAAGAAAAAAATGTGAACAGAAAAGCTGTAATACATTTTCCATGTAATTATAGCCATTCATGCCAACGTGGACAAACATCAACTGTGTCTTTGCAGTCAAACGAAAAATTAGTGTGATTTTATCCTGAAATTAGATTTGGGGGTTTTCAGCTGATACCCCATCTCCACCCCCACCCCACCCCATCACCACATATCCGCTCCCCCATCCTCTTTTACCCTCCCCCCCCCCCTCCATTTCCCCTCAGCCCCACATTCCTATCCCCCTCCTTCCGTCTCCTACACACAAATGTGTGGTATTGATACACCGACACCGTCCCATGGACATTGCATGAACAGAAAGTCGGAAGAATGAAGAGGGGAAAAAAACCTTGAAAGAATTGACATTGACAGAATGACAGGGGGAAGCGATTGATTGTAGCGCCCAGCAGGCATCTCTGCAATCCTGCCCTAACCCAGGTAGGCAGCCCGTTGTGGAGGCTTAAACGAGAGCGTGGGTGGTACAGCGCTTAAAGGGTTTTTTTCTTTTCTTTTTTTTTTTTGATCGATGATAAACTGTGTGTATATACTGTTAATAAATTGATAATAATAATAGAACAAAAACCCAAGGCAACAAGACAGTTGTCCATTGCCGAAATTGTTTTGAACAGCATCCTTTGACAGAGAATTAAGAGAGAAGTTAATAAGACAACATTCAAAATTTAAAAAAAAAAAAAAAAAAAAAGAAAAAAATGGAAATGGTTACTGGTTGTCAGACGAATGAAATGGACTACTAAAATTAAATGCTTGCGTTTTCAATCCCGGGTCGTCTTCCATAAACACAACTGGCAAAAGCGAAGAATTAAAAGAAATTGTCTGTTGAAATCCTCAGGGTCGAAACGCATAGTGTTTAGTATTCGCAGTTCTGCCTTGTCAGCCAGTTCTCGCCCATTTAGTCTGGCGAGTTAATAACCCTATCTTATTCTGTCTGCACCCCTACCTGTCCACTCCCCCTTCAACACCTTAGTCAACAGACCCCTTTGGCTAGCCCACTCTTCCAACCTCCCCACCCCCCCCCCCCCCCCCCCCCCCCCCCCCCCCCCCCCCCCCCCCCCCCCCCCAAAAAAAAAAAAAAAAAAAAATCCTGTCGTGACGAGAAAATGATATGTTATCACATTACAATGCTTTTGTCAGTAATGAATTACTTCGCAAAGAACCCCCTAGCTTGAATGTTTTAGGGGTCATCGGCTGCCCAAAAAAAAAAAAAAAAAAAAAAAATCCTGTCGTTGACGATGATGAATGTTATCACATACAATGCTTTGTCAGTAATGAATTACTTCGCAAAGAAATGTAGCTTGCTTGCTTTTGATCTTTCTGGTTTAGCGGGGTCATCGGCTTGCAGAAAAAATGATCACTCCTCTCTCTCTCTCTCTCTCTCTCTCTCTCCTCCTCTCTCTCTCTCTCTCTCTCCTCTCTCTCACACACACACACACACACACACACACACACACACACCACACACACACACCCACAACCACAACCTCATTAGAAATAGTCGACATAGCAGGGTACTAGCTGAAATAATTAATAATGGACATTTATTATCTGTTGATATCAAAATTAAAAACGTGTGGGTTTTTTGTCCTCTTAGAGAAGGGGTTTGCAAATACTTGCAGAAAGGTACAACGAACAAAGAAAGGTACAACGAACGAACAAACAAAGAGAGAGAGAGAGAGAGAGAGGAGAATCACAATGTACCAGTGGACTATTTCCTTTATAAAGTGTTTCCTATGTGGGCCACACATAAAAAAGTGTTACAATAGACAGATCTGTTAGAGAGGAAGAAAAACAAGATATGTTAGCCATGTACGTTCCCTGCAGGGCGAAAAAAAGTGTAAATATATAATTTTCAAAGAGAAGAAAACACCAGTCTTGGGGGAAAAAAAAAAAACGCAAAATGAAACGTTTGCATTTTCGGAGACACGTGTCATCTACAAACGTGCATTGAAGAAATAATATTTAAGACATTTGGTTTCATCAAAAATAAATATTTGTTATTGTCTGCGTCTTATGTTAACGGCTAAAAAAAGGTTTTATACTTGAATGATATGCCTAATGTACATAATATTAAATGGAAAGATTATTCTCAAAGAAAACAAAATGTCATACCTTATCAAAGTTTGTGCGTTGCCTATTGTTCTCATGAAAACAGGAACAAAGTTAACAATGTTTGTGAAGATCTTCATATCAGGAGAAAAAAAAAAAAGTCACACACACACACACACACACACACACACACACACACACACACACACACACACACACAGAGAGGTAAACATTTGACAGCAGACTCCATGAAAACCTTGTTCAGAGATGTCCCACCTGATGTGATCTTTGGGTGTTTTCTTAGGGAGATTAACATTTTCTTCGTCTAAGATTTTACAGAAGCAGGATTTT
>JADBJO010004461.1:162500-165000 GCA_016801955.1 Conus betulinus | reverse complement strand
CTTTTGTCAGCAGATCTTCCTCTGGTTCGATAAGGTGCTTGATGGTTTGGCACACTTTTCTCATTGATGACATAATCAGTGCATCTGATGTTTTAGTATCTTACGACAACACTTCATTTCCGTAGGTTTGATTCTTTGTTCCAGACCTGCTGCTGTGAGGGTCTATGTTTCACATGCATACAGGAAGATAGAACATACCTGTGCAGGGCAGGAGTTTGATCTTGTGTTTCATGGAGATGTTACTGTCTGTCCTGTCACAAAGGTTTCAGTCTGGACAGTGCGAATTTGGGCGTTGCCACCCTTGAACAGATTTCTGGTTTTAGATACCTCGTTTCTATTGATGGATCTCGGGCAAGTGAACATTCCAACAGTTTCTAGCTCATTTTGTTGGTACTAACGGTGGTATTGTGGCTGGCCATCAAGTAAGTCCTTTCGTGCTGATTTACATGCTGTATCTTATTGAGGTTTCATTTTTGTTTAATAAAGCTTGGCGATTCTTGATCATTGCCTGAGAAGCCATCCATGTTGTCTGGGAAGCGAAAACATGAAAGGGTTCTTCCTCCAGTGTTGAATACGCTGACATGAATTTCGCGTATATTTGTCATGTTGCGCACCGAAACTATTTTGAAAAGTGTGGGAGATAGAGGACAGCCCTGATTAACTCCAATTGAAGTATGGTACCACTGTTCAACTGCACACTGTTTGCATATGCTGTGATCGCGCTTTGGAGTATAACCGCCACTGATATTAAATTTCTTCATTCTGGCCCATAGCACCTCCTGCCAGACTCTGTTGAACGCCTTCCTGAAGTCTGTCAGACGTGGTGGAACTCCCTCTGCTGGAAGATGTTTCTCGCACAGGGTACGCAGGTTAAAGGTCTGCTCAGTGGCATTTCTGCCGTTGTGGAATCCATCTTGAACTTCAGCAACTATAGTATTTGCTCGCGGCCGTTGCCTTTTCAGAATGATCTGGAATATTTCTTTGTGGGCATGGCTGATCAATCTGTAAGTGCGGTGGTTCTGGTAGTGTTGGAGATTTCCAGTCGTGGGAAGGGAGACGATTAGTAACTTGAGTCCACGAGTCATTCGCCAGCGTGCTACATATTTTGTTGCGGTTGGCAGTTAGGATCGCAGTTACTGCCTCTCCGCCATGTTTCAAGGTTCTGCACGAATGCGGTCAATTCTTGCAGCCCTACCATGTGTCAGCGAGACTGATACCTAAAAAAAAAAAAAAAAAATAAAAAAATGCGGAACACAGAAAAGTGATCTTCATATGACGAATCCGGTACTGGTACTGGCAGCACAGATGGTTCTCCTTTTGCTCTCTTTTTTTTCCTGTAGAGTTCACAGCAACATTCAGTTCATCGATTTATGATGTCTTTTTCTTGTGTGAGAAAGTTTGTCCTGAATAGTGCCGACTTTACATTGCACCTGTTTAGTCAAGTCTTTAACAGCTAAAAGCTTTCTTTGCGTCCTGAATAGCGCCGACTTTACATTGCACCTGTTTAGTCAAGTCTTCAACAGCCAAAAGCTTTCTTTGTGCCCTGTACAGTGCCGACTTTACTGTGCGTCTGTTTAGTCAAGTCTTCAACAACCAAAAGCTTTCTTTGTGTCGTCGTTGTCTTGGTTTTTCTTAATGTCTTCACCACTCCTTCTTCGATTCAGCTGTCCTTTGCATTAGTCATTTCTGCACAGATCCTCTAGCGTGTAGCGCTGTTTGCCTCCCTGTGTCTAATCTTCTTCGGCGGTTTTGAATCCTTCCAGTGTCACAATTCTCCAAGAATTGCTTTTGATCCAAGGCTTCCATCGGCTTTTATCGAAGACCTCTGATTCTCTTTGACTTGTCACTTGATGGAAGTTGGTTGGGAGGCTTCCCTGTGTTCTTCAGGCGGTGCTGGTGGGTGGATTGTCTTATGTGTGGCCTACTTTGTTTCACATGTCAAAGCAAGTTTGTTGATATTTATTAAGAAAATCAAATATGAAAAGTAAGGATGATAAGCTCTTTCATGAATCAAGGAACAAGATTTGGAGAATATACAAAAAGTTTTAGCGAAGTGAAGTCAGTGTAACTACAACGTTTTAGCGGCAAATTTCACACTGCTTCCATTATACATTATGCTATCAGCCTATATATAAAAAAAAATCCCTTTCAAAATCTGAAAACTGACACAAAAATATTAAAAAGCAAAAGAGAGAAAAATACCCTTTTCAAGCCATAGTGCTTTCATATCTTTGAAACTTATAAAGTAAGAGATGTTTTTAATATTTTCATAAACATGTTTAACATTAAAAAGCGCCTTGCTGTCTGATAACTTTTCAAAAGTTGTTTTTCGTATATCACATAAAATTTTGCCTAAAATCAAAAGCACCCTGGTATTTGATAAACTTGCAAAAGTTGTTTTCTGTTTTATATCAAATGTTTTTAATTGTAAGCGAACCAAAATCCCTGGCTCAGTCAACGGAACTATTCTCCTCAACCACTAGGGAAACATTTACAACTA
>JADBJO010004461.1:155000-160000 GCA_016801955.1 Conus betulinus | reverse complement strand
TAGGGTTTGTAGGGCAAGTAGAGTAAATTTTTACCTGCCCCGAGCTAAACCACCTGCCTCTTCAGCGGTTGTTGGTGGTGGTGGGGGAGGTGGGGGTGGGGGTGGTAAAGAGGAAATATGAGAAGAGGAGAGAAGGATGAGGGCAATGGGGAAGGTGACGGTTGGAAGAGGTAGGGCTGGGGGGGGGGGGGGGGGGGGGGGGGGGGGGGGGAGGGGGGGGTCATGGGAATGCAGATATTGAAACTCTTCACCGAGGACAAAAGATTCTGCTAAAAGCCAGTTCTGCGGGGGCACACGTCACAGTTAAGAATCTGCATAAAGGACTATATAAAAATCGTTTTGAGGCATAGCGTAAATCTGAGCCACAATATCAATTTGATTACAGACCAAATGACTCGCCCCCCCCCCCCCCCCTCCTCCCCTATCAATTGTATCACTTGTGTTGAAGAATTTCTACCGAAGACATCCTTCACAATCTAGAAATACATGAGCTGCCCCTTAGCTGGCGTCGTATTCCAGGCCTCCACGCTCATCCGTGACCTTATCTTTGCGCCAGCTCGTAACCGCCGAAATAGTCCTTTTCCTTTCCTTCTCATCTGCCTGCTTGATGCCATCTGGCTCGTATCTTGAAGGGCACATGAAAGAAAAGAAGGAGAATTTGTTATTACCCGAAGGAAAGAGTGAAAGTGGAATTAAAAAAAGAAAAAAAAAGAAAAGGACACAAAAGGACGGGCCTTTCAATTAGTGAAAAAGGTGAAACTGGCAGATGATTCTACAGAGCATAACCTCCAGTTTTATGATTTGAAAGAATGAGGAAGTGTGCAGGGGAAAAAAAATCACTCAGAGGAAGTCATGCGATACAGAAGACCAAAATGTAGCAAACACTGTGTCGGTATAAGCAGCCGACGACTGTGCCTGTCTTTTCATCGCGTTGCTTCTGGTCGTTTCAGGGAATGGCTGTCTGGGAAATGTCTTTTGGATGGCTCAATCATGAAGTAAGTGGGTGAGTGAGTGAATGTGTGTGCGTGTGTGTGCGTGCGTGCGTGCGTGCGTGCGTGCGTGCGTGCGTGCGTGCGTGTGTGTGTGTGTGTGTGTGTGTGTGTGTGTGTGTGTGTGTGTGTGTGTGTGTGTGTGTGTAACAACAGACAGATCGACAGACAGAGAGTAGAGAAATATAATAATCTGTTGTATAACCTTCCCTCCCCTCTCATGTCCCCCCACCACACACATTTCCCACCTATCGCCTTCTCCCAATCCCATCCTTTTTTTTCCGCTTTGACCAAGAGAGAGAGAGAGAGAGAGAGAGAGAGAGAGAGAGACACACAAAGAGAGACGCAGAGAGAGAGAGAGAGAGACGACGCACAAAAAGAGACGCAGAGAGAGAGAGAGAGAGAGAGAGAGAGAGAGAGAGACAGAGAGAGACAGAGAGACAGAGAGAGAGACAGAGAGAAAGCATAGACGAAGATAATCTTTGTTGTACCCCGTAACCCCATCCCCACCACCGCCACTACCACCACGCCACTACCCACCACCGCCACAAAACTACCATCGCTTACTACAGACTATCAACAGACACATCGCTGCCGTTACTCTTCTTTTTCACTTTACTGTTTGCGCCAGAGAGAGAGAGAGAGAGAGAGAGAGAGAGAGAGAGAGAGAGAGAGAGAGAGAGAGAGCTTATGTCATTGAAATCAATGGCGTGGGGATCGTTCATTTGAGGAGTGGCTGTCGCCGCCGTGATATTTTATAACCTGCGACAAGTCTTAGTTGAACGTTCTCTCGTCTTCCGCTCTCGGCTCAAAGGCATTCATCGCCAAGAGATGTGTGGCCTCGGACCCTGTGGAAAAAACAGGGGGCCAAACGGAAAAGAAAAGCAAGTCTTTTTCTCCCCTTTTATAATTTTTATTATACGCGTGAACGCTTATAAATGGGAGAGGGCTTTATGTTTGTCCCAGAACGAAGTAGTTTCTATGTGAGGGGCAGAGGTGAGTGCGTAGTTTAAAAAAAAAAATGGTGTGGGGGTGGGGGGGGGGGGGGGGGGGGGGGGGGAGACAGACAGTATCATGGGTGTAGACCCGTAGCCAAAAGAAGGAAGGGAGGATTCAATCACGTTCATGCTGTTCAGAGCCCAGCCGAGCTGAGGGGCCATGTCAAAACTGTCCATAAACAAACACGTCTTCCCTCCCCTCCTCCCCTCTGAGAAAAGTTAATAATTCCAAAAATACAAAAAAAAAAAAAAAAAAAAAAAAAAAAAAACCACCAAAAAACCAAAACCCAGGATATGTTTTCCACTAGATCTGAAATTAAAAACGCTGTTCGTCTCTTTAAGAAATGAAAATAAAAAAGGCAAACAAACAAACAAAAAAAAGCATGTGGAGGAACACCCCGAACAAGATCTTGGAGTCTGTTGGTAAAATGCTCGTGTCTAAGAGTAAGCCAAATCCTAACACGATAAGAACATGCTTCATCATATCACGTAGGATTCATTGATAAAAGTGAAGCAGACAATGTAAGCCAGGCACCAACAGTCTGATCAACGTCTTGGGCTAATGCACAGGTCAGACATCTGCCAGACCGCATCCGTAAGACCCTTGTGTGAAATCCGTTTATCTCAGTCATTAAGTCATTCATCCATCAGCTGTAAATTCTGCGCTGTGGTCTCGACACTAATCAGATGTGGTGTGTAGCCGTTGGAGACTAGCCCGCGCATAGCGACACGTCACTGATGAAACTGAAATATGAAACGATCACGTGGTATGCACCATGGAGTTTACGAACGTGTGTAAATTATTTTGTGTGTGTGTGTGTGCAAAAAAAATGCCACAAATAAAGAATTGGCCAGATCATTTAGCCCCTACGGAGATCTGAACCAACCCCCCAAATTTATACGTATGTCGAAGACCCTGGTAAGAGGACCGGAACACAAAACGGGAGAAGAAACATTTTTTTTTTCTTCAGGTCTGTTCAAGTCTTGCATAGTTTTTACCATATGCCACTTCCGGCCGCAAGTAAGGGATCGTGGTGGTGGACGGGAGAAAAAGAGGTGTGTGTGTGTGTGTGGGGGGGGGTGGGGGGGGGGGGTCAGCAAAGCGCAATATCTATCATCCAAACCTACACATATTCAGTGGGAGAGACGGGGAGAGGGGGGATGTCAATGGGTTAAAAATAGAGGAGACAGAAGTGAAGGGGGAGGAATGGGAGGGAGGGGGGAGGAGGTGGGGACACTGCTTAACAGAGACACCCGGTGAGGTTGCGTAAGATGGGAGTGAGGTGGCATGTAGTTCCCCCCCCCTTAGAAAGAAAAAAAAAAACCGCCCACAAACTCTGCTCTAAAATTGCCTTTTTTTCTTTTTTCTTTTTTTCCTAATATGAGAGTGTGGGGGTGGGTGGACGGATATCGGTCAGCTCACCGCTTCACAGAGGTCAGACTATCAGCCTCCATTCATGTTTATTCATGCCTTTCAGTAATATATATGCTAATGTAGACACAGGTTGATCTGTTGACCTGCGTCTCCTGCTTTGGCGCGGTATGGTTTGTTCCTGTTCCGCCCTCGATCAGGGGGTATGACTGGCAGGCAGACAGACCCCCAATCAGCGAATGTGACGGTTTCGGGTGCGGGGGGGGTGGGCTGGTAGGGGCGTGGGGAGGAAGAGGAGGGGGGGGGGGGGGGAATATTCGAAAGGGCCGCATGGGAGTATTGAGCAGGGGAAATATCGAACATGGGGAAATACTGAGCAGGGGAAATATCGAACATGGGGAATATTGAGCAGGGGAAATATCGAACATGGGGAATTTTGAGCAGGGGAAATATCGAACATGGGGAATACTGAGCAGGGGAAATATCGAACATGGGGAATATTGAGCAGGGGAAATATCGAACATGGGGAATATTGAGCAGGGGAAATATCGAACATGGGGAGTATTGAGCAGGGGAAATATCGAACATGGGGAGTATTGAGCAGGGGAAATATCGAACATGGGGAGTATTGAGCAGGGGAAATATCGAACATGGGAGTATTGAGCAGGGGAAATATCGAACATGGGGAAATATTGAGCAGCAGGGGAAATATCGAACATGGGGAGTATTGAGCAGGGGAAATATCGAACATGGGGAGTATTGAGCAGGGGGAAATATCGAACA
The DNA here is from genome assembly GCA_016801955.1 of Conus betulinus. Taxonomy (NCBI): domain Eukaryota; kingdom Metazoa; phylum Mollusca; class Gastropoda; order Neogastropoda; family Conidae; genus Conus; species Conus betulinus. The sequence continues at coordinate 155,858 of JADBJO010004461.1, read as the reverse complement.
TGGGAATATTGAGTAGGGGAAATATCGAACATGGGGATACCGAGCAGGGGGGAAATATCGAACATGGGGAGTATTGAGCAGGGGAAATATCGAGGGGAGGGGAGCAGGGGAAATATCGAACATGGGGAGTATTGAGCAGGGGAAATATCGAACATTGAGCAGGGGAAATATCGAACATGGGGAGTATTGAGCAGGGGAAATATCGAACATGGGGAGTATTGAGCAGGGGAAATATCGAACATGGGGAGTATTGAGCAGGGGGAAAATATCGAACATGGGGAGTATTGATGGGGAAATATCGAACATGGGGAAATGAGCAGGGGACATATCGAACATGAGGAGTATGAGCAGGGGAAATATCGAACATGGGGAGTATTGAGCAGGGGAAATATCGAACATGGGGAATATTGAGCAGGGGGGAAATATCGAACATGGGGAATATTGAACAGGGGAAATATCGAACATGGGAATACAGGGGGGAAATATCTAACATAGGGAATTGAGCAGGGAAATATCTGAGGAGTATTGAGCAGGGAAAATATCGAGCATGGGGATTACTGAGCAGGGGAAATATCGAGCATGGGGAATACTGAGCAGGGGTATTGAGCAGGGGAAATATCTAACGAACACTGAGGGGGAATACTGAGCAGGGGAAATATCGAACATGGGGAATACTGAGCAGGGGAACTTTTGAGGGGAGAGAGCAGGGGATATCGAACATGGGGAAATTGATCGAACTTTTGCGGAGAGTAGTATAGTGTGTGTGAACGTGTGTGTGTGTGTGTGTGTGTGTGTGTGTGTGTGTGTATCAAGCTGGGGGAAGCATCAAGTGCAGGAGAAGGGAGATGTGATATCGAT
>JADBJO010004461.1:137500-142500 GCA_016801955.1 Conus betulinus | reverse complement strand
ACGCAACAAACTGATGTTCAAAACGGAAAACGAAACAACCGAAAACGCGCTAAAAACCTGGTAGTAAATGCGTTGGGCCGAAAGGTCTACACTAATTCGAACCAAACCTATGAGCCTTCATATATTTGTATGTTCCGTCACTGGCTCATGAGTCGGCAGACAGGTGGTATTGAACGGAGCCGTGACGTCAGCCTAGCAGTAGAATAAGTCGATTAGTCCTGTCAAGGATGAGTGTCGATCTGGTCGAGTCGGTCGCCTTTCTAAGTCGCTGCGCCAGACAGCATCGTCTTACAAAGGAGAACAAAACAAGAACAAGAAAAGAGACAGTTCGATCACAAAGAAAAAGGGGGGGGGGGGGGGGGGGGGGGGGGGGGGGGGCGAAAAAAAAAAAGAACAAAATGTCGAGCCATTTTATCAAGTTCTGTATCTCCCGGCAATACGTAATATATTGATCTTGATTGATGGCCTGAATAATGCCGAAACGCAGTAAAAGATTGGTCACCAACTTGTTTGTTGCAAACTGAGTAGAGCTTCTACATGCCGATTGTTCGCTGTAGTCGTATTCTGTATATGAGTTTGGTGGAGAGAAAAACCCAACTCACTGAGTATCCCAAAGCCGACCCTCTCTCCTCCCCACTTGTGTGTGTGTGTGTGTGAGTGTTAGACTATTTAACTAAGGACATCCGCACCCCCACACACTGAACTGTATTCACGTGTCTCGGTTGCCATGTTCGCTCTGCCTGAGTGTAAGTGATAACGTAATTGTTTAACAGCAATTTGTTGTGGGTTTTGGTGGATTAACTGTGAACAACAAGATGAGAGAGTGGAAGCTCTTGTTTCAGGTCTCCTGTTCACTTCATGAACACGTCAGTATCAGAAACAGCAGGGAAAACCCATACGAGCTCGTGTTTGGACAGGTACAATGGACGCCCTACGCTGCCGTGGAAAATGTCTGAGGAACGCGGAGCGCTCAACGAAAAAAAACTTAAGCAGATGATTTGTAGGTGAGCAGCCTTGTAAAACAAGACCAAGCAATACCGATGCATAACCCCCCCCCCCCCCCCCCCCCCCCCCCTCCCCCCCTACTGCAACATCAGGTTTTACTAATGCAGGGCGAGTGTCACTTATTGATGGACCGACCATCAAAGCCAACTCAAAACCTCTAAAGGCCACCACAGAACCAGACTGCATCAAGGCAGGATTTTCCTGTGTTGCTCAAAGACAGTCCTTCCTCGTTGCAGGTTCGGTTTAGCACCAGGTCAGTGTCACTCTTGGTCGGGACTGGACGAGTATGCGTCACAGCAGCAGTATGCTCCATCACTGAGGTACCAGGCTCGTTCAGTATAGGACCAGCCTACCTCACCACAGGAGCAGCCTTTTGATAGAACAGACTACAGGACTAGCTGTGTCAGTATGGAGCAGCCCTGTGTCTTCGCTCGACCAGCTGACGTCAGCATGTAACGCGGTGGATTGTTCAGGTAAGATTTCTTTTCTGCCCCTCCACCATTCCTCTGTCCTTAGAGTTCTACTGTTCATGTTTTTTTTTTTCTTTTCAGTGGAAATCTTTGAGTCATGTTCTAATGGAATGTCATAAGTTTTCGCCACACTCATCAGATACAGAGCTAACCTTGGCTGTGAACGGACACAAATTGTTTGGCTAACGACGACGGACGCGTGCACCTGTGTGTGTGTGTGTGTGTGTGTGTGTGTGTGTGTGTGTGTGTGTGTGTGTGTGTGATTCCACTTCATTTTTGGATTTCATAATTTTATCACATTTTACTTATATTACTTTGTTTCTTTTTAATCTGTTCTGGTATTATCCCTTGTGCGTCAAATCTTTAGATGTAGATGATTGTGGACAACGACCATCACTTTGGTATTGCTTTGAAATGAACTTATTTTTGTCTTGTGTTTTCTTGTAATCTCAGTGTAATTGGATGAAGTTTTTTTTTTCTTTTTTAACTCATTTTTTAGCGGAGGAGGGGGGGGGGGGGGGAAGGGGGGATGAATAGTACAATACTTTTCTTATTTCATTGTTATAACATATGTATTAACTCCACAACGTTCCAGCTCGTCCTCTTCCCTTTCCCTCTGTACCTTGAATTATGGCCCAAGGCAATTGCTTTAAAGCTTTCTGAGTTCAAAATTCTCTGTCAGTCCCCCACTCTGTCTGTCTCTGGCTGACTGTTTTTGTCTGTCTGTATGTCTATCTGTCTCTTTCTTTCTCTCTCTATCTGTCTGTCTCTGTCTCTGTCTCTGCCCTGTCTCTCTCTGTCAATCTGTCTGTCTGTCTGTCTGTATGTCTGTCTGTCTCTATCCTTCTGCCTTTGTCTTTTTTGCACCCCCTCCCATCCTCTTCCATGTCATCTTTACCGACCCCCCTTCCAATCTCTCTCTCCCCCTCTCGCTCCACCAACCCTCCCTGTCCTCATCTATATCTTCCCATCTCTGTATCCGTCCCTTCCCCACTCTACTTCTTTCTCTCCATCTCCATCCCTCCAGCTTCCATCCGCCTCTCTCTCTTCTCATTATCTCTTTCTTGTCTGTCTCCTTCACTTCCTCTCTCCTTCCTTCACACCTCCCCCCTTCCCTTGTTCTGCCCCTCTTTCACCCACCTCCTCACCCCCACCATCCTTCCTGCTTTCTCAGCGTCACAAATGAAAAGCCAGAAACGATGCCTTTTCCATAGAACACAGGCAGGATTGGTGGAGCCATCAACGGCGCTTCAAACATCGCTCAAGAGGACCAGTGAAATAAAATAACTAGCTTAGCAGTGTGAGAGACCGAGAAGCCGAGGCTGTTGAAGGGCCAGAGAGTCTTGATCGATTCAGAGCAATCAGATTAAGGATCTCGCCCGAGCTGAGCATAATCACAGAATGTTATTAATCTTTTTCTGAAGTGTGAGCCACACACAGCAGTTGCCCGTCTATCTATCAGTCTGTCTGTCTGTCTGTTTGCCTGTCTGTCTGTTTCTCTGTCTCAATCTTCCCCCTCTCTGGGTAGCGGGCGTGCGCGCGTATGTGTGTGTGTGTGTGTGTGTGTGTGTGTGTGTGTGTGTGTGTGTGTGTGTGTGTGTGTGTGAGTGAGTGTGTATGCTTCTCTCTCTCTCCCCCCCCCTCTCTCTCTCTCTCTCCCTCTCTGTCTCCTTCCCTGCCAAATTCTCCTTATCTATTTCTCTTTCCCAGCTCCCACTCCCTCTATGTTTCCCTGTCTCCCCCTTCTCTCTCCTAGCCATCCCCCTTCCTTTCATCCCCTCCCCCCCTCTCTCTCCCTTCGCAAGATCTCTTTCTTATCTGTCTCTGTCTTCTTCACATCCTCTCTTTCCCTCTCTCGCCCCCTCCCCTTCCATCCCTCTCCCACCCATTTCCCCACCCTTTGCTACCCTCCTTTCTCTCTCGGCGTCCGATGCCCCCAAAAGGAAAAGCCAGAAATGATGATCCCTTTTCCATAGAACACAGGCAGGACTGGTGGAGCCATCAACGGCGCTTAAAACGTCGCTCAAAAGGCCCAGTGAAATGAAAGAAATAGCTGAGCAGTGTGAGAGAAACCGACAGGCCGAGGCTTTTGGAGGGCCAGAGAGTCTTGATCGATTCAGAACAATCAGATTAAGGATCTCGCCCGAGCTGAGCATAATCACAGAATGTTATTCGTCTTTGTCGAAATTTGAGGCACTCCAAGCAGTTGCCTGTCTGTCTGTCTGTCTTTTTCTGTCTCTCCCCCTCTCTCTGTCTCTGTCTCTCTCTCTCTCTGTCTCTCTGCCTCTGTCTCTGTCTGTCTGTCTGTCTTTCTGTTTGTCTTTCTGTCTTTCTCTCTCCCTGTCTCTCTGCCTGCCTGCCTGCCTGTCTGTCTGTCTTTCTTTCGGTTTGTCTTTCTGTGTGTATACGTCCTCCCTCTCTCTCCCTCTCTCTCTCCCATCCCTCCCATTTTCTCCTTATTTATTTCTCTTTCTCTGGCTCCTACTCCCTCTCTCCCTCTCTGCCTTCTCCCTCCTCTCTATTCCTCTTCCTTCCACCCCCCCCTCTCTCTCTCTCTCTCTCTCTCTCTCTCTCTCTCTCTCTCTCTCCGCAAGATCTCTTTATGATCTGTGTCTATCTCCTTTACTCCATCTCCTTTCCTCACCCCCCCCCCTTTTTTCTGTCCTCTCCCACCCACCTCCCTCACCCCCACCCCCCCCCGTTTTCTCTCTCAGCATCCAAAGCCCCAAAAGGAAAAGAAAGAAATGATCCCTTTTCCATGGAACACAGGCAGGATTGGTGGAGCCATCAACGGCGCTTAAAACGTCGCTCAAAAGGCCCAGTGAAATAAAATAAATAGCTGAGCAGTGTGAGAGACCGAGAGGCCGAGGCTTTTGGAGGGCCAGAGAGTCTTGATCGATTCAGAGCAATCACATTAAGGATCTCACGTGAGCTGAGCGTAATCACAGAATGTTAAACGTCTTTTTCTGAAGTATGAAGCACTGTGTCTGTCTGTCTGTTTCTCTGTTTGTCTGTCTGTCTGTCTCAATCTTCCCCCTTTCCTGGTATTGTGTGCACGTGGGAGAGCGCGCACGCACAAGTGTGTGTGTGTGTGTGTGTGTGTGTGTGTGTGTGTGTGTGTGTGTGTGTGTGTGCGCGCGTGAGTGAGTGAGTGTGTGTATGCTTCTCTGTCTGCCCCCCCCCCCCCTCTCTCCCTCTCTCTGTCTCCCTCCCTGCCAAATTCTCCTTACCTATTTCTTTTCCCGGCTTCCACTCCCCTTATGTTTCCCTCTCGTCCCCCCTTCTTTCTCTTCTCCATCCCTCTTCCTTTCATCTCCCCCCCCTCCCTCCCTCTCTCTCTTCACAAGATCTTTTTCTTATTTGTCTCTTTCTTCTTCACACCCTCTCTTTCCCTCTCTCGCCCCCTCCCCTCCCCTCCATCCCTCTCCCACCCATTTTCCCCCACCTTTGCTACCCTCCTTTCTCTCTCAGCGTCCGATGCCCCCAAAAGGAAAAGCCAGAATGATCCCTTTTCCATAGAACACA
>JADBJO010004461.1:117500-125000 GCA_016801955.1 Conus betulinus | reverse complement strand
TCTATCTGTCTATATCCGTCTGTCTGTCTATCTGTCTGTCTATCTACCTGATTGTCTCTCTATGAGCATGCATAAACACGCACACACACGCCCCGCGCGCGCGTACGCGCACACACAAACTTGCACATACATACATACACACATGTGCAGATAAACAGACACACACACACACACACATACACACACACACACACACACACACACACACACACACACACACACACACACACACACACACACACACACACACACACACACACACACACACACACAGAGGAAAACATATACACAATTATTACACACACCGTGCGCAGATATATAGACAGACCCCCCCCCCCCCCACACACACACACACACACACACACGCATGCTCAGACAGACAGAAATACACAGACGCATATACACCACACACGCGTGCACACCCCCCCCCCCCCCCCCCACCTCCCACACACACACATTCCTGCCCATTTTATAAGAAATGAATGTTAACGCTTACACACACTTAAACACGTTAACATGGACATACCACAAACAAACGCACGCTCGCACACACACACACACACACACACGCACACGGATACTCACGCGCGCACACACACACACACACAAGGACACACAGACACACAGACATACACACCAAACACACAGACACACACAGACACACACACACACAGACAGACACACACACACACACACACACACACACACACACACACACACACACACACACACACACACTCACACACACACACAGAGTGACCACAATTGTAGATATGACGTTAAATGCGTCTGCTGCTGCTTTTGCTGCTGCTGTTCCTACCAGCGTTACATCGCTACGAGACACCGCACACAGTTTTCCCGTCTGAACCATAGCCCCTGTCTTCCCACTTAGTTTAATGCCTCAGCAATTGTTAAAGAAAAAAAAAAAGAGAGAGAGAGAGAGAGAGAGAGAGAGAGAGAGAGAGAGAGAGATGTTACGTTGCTGCTGGTGCCACTTCTACCGCTACTGTTACCGTTACTTTCCAATAACACACAACACACACACTTTTTTTTTTTTTTTGGCTAGAACACACAACACAAGTTTTTTTTCTGTCTGAACCTTCCAGCTTAGTTCAATGCCTCGACAATTGTTAAATAGAAAAAAAAAAACATGTTTCGTGAGATTGCTGCTGCTGCTTTTACTACTGGCTCCTGTGTTACCATTACTCTGCAAGAACACACAACACGCTATTTTTCTTTTGCTACAAACAAACAACACACCAATTTTTTCCGTCTAAAACCGTACTCCTTACATCTGCCAACTTAGTTCAATGCTCCTTGGACCAAAAAGGAACAAAAAAAGGGCCAGACAGTAACGTGGAAAAGAAAACAGCGACAGTCAACTCCAGTCCGAACCCCGGGGGCATTTGAAACGGACATTCTTTTAATCTGGCAGCGTAGTGGGAGGAAGAGAGAGAGGAGGGGTTGTCTCAGCCTCTGTCTCTGTCTCTGTTTCTGTCTTTGTCTCTGTCTCTCTTTCTCTCTGTGTGTCTGTCAGCCACACTTTCTCTCTCCCTCTCTCTATGCGCGCGTGCGTGTGTGTTGCGCGCGCGCGTGCGTGCGTGCCTGCGTACTTGCGTATATGTATGTGTGTATATGTGTGTGTGTTCGTGTGTGTGTGTGTGTGTGTGTGTGTGTGTGTGTGTGTGTGTGTGTGTGTGTGTGTGTGTGTGTGTGTGTGTGTGTGCAGGCAGGAGAGGGATGTGAGTGGATGGAGGGTGGGGGGTGGGGTTGAGTCTGAAGAAGCAGACATACCTCAGCCGCTCCAACACACGGTGAGGGAAAGTGGGGGGCAGGAATGCATAGGAGTGGGGAGGAGGGGGTGGGAAATGGGGGAGGGTGGAGACTAGGTCGTGAAAAATGCAACAGAGGGAGCCGTGTGCAGTGGTGGTGGTGGTGGTGGTGGTGGTGGCTGTTGTGGGTGGCTGGGGGGTGGGAGAACGGAGGAGGGGGGGTGGTGGGGGATGTTAGGGAGAAGGGTTGGTGAAGTAAAGGCACAGCTTGATGCGCTAGGCAGCAGAGGATTTGCTAGTTGCTAAGCCAATGATTCTCCGATTTTCTTTTTTAATGCCTTCAAAAAATGGATTCTTTTTCTCGTAACCTTTTTGTTCTCCCCCCGGGAGATGAGCTGTAATCGATCGGGTGAATTTCTCCCTCCCTCCCTCTCTCTCTCTCTCTGTGAGTGTGTGTGTGTGTGGGGGTGGTGTGTGTGGTGTGTGTGTGGTGTGGTGGTGTATGCGTGTGTGCGTGCATGCGTGCGTGCGTGTGTGCGTGTGTGCATATGTGGATGTGTGTCTGCATGCCTGCGTCCGTGCGTCCATGCGAGCTCGCGCACGTGTGTGTGTGCGTGCGCGCATTCGTACGGTTATATGCCCTCCCCTCTTTCTTCCACCGACAGTGAACAGCAATAGTTGAGAGAAAGTACATACATTTATGTGCGTTGCTCCCTTCCATCCTCCTTTGATAATTTGCCGGCTGTACTGGAATGCGTATGTACACACAGACACAGATAAACAGACTCAAAGACACACACACACACACACACACACACACACACACACACACACACACACACACACACACACAAACACACCCACGACACACACACACGGCACACACACCACGACGACAACAGGAACAACTACACAAATCACAAAACAAAGTATGACAGTTAATCTTTAATGTTCTGAAAGCTCTCATGGGCGTCAGAAACCAGCAAAGCGCAGACGTAGACTGCCCAGGTCCATCACATCACGGCTTCACGTGAAACGAAGCAGGAGACTACATTGTGCGGCCAGGAGCGCCAGGAGCACATAGAAAATGTTCCACATTGTCCATTCTGGTTCCGCCCCCACCAAGAACACAGACAATTCTGTCTGTAAAAGAACAGAAAATATTCCAAGTCGTTCATTCTAGTTTTCTTCACCAAAAACGCGGGACAGTTCGGTCCCTAAAAGAACAGAAATGTTCCAAATCGTTCATTCCGATTTTCTCTACCAAAAAACACCGGACAGTTCTTTTTGAAAAAAAAAAAAAAAAAGCCCAACGTTTGTGAAACGCGTGAAAAATACCCCATCCTGCCCCAAGACGCTTAGCTGAAACAACGATCGAGCTGAGTTTTCAACGAGTGGAACGTGCTAGTCATTATAATGTTTATAGCCAAGCCGACCGCTGAAGCCGAACAGGGCTGCAAACTAGTTGAAAACTGGATCGTATTCAAATTGAAATACCGATAACGAAAGTACGAATTATGTCAAGGTCTGAAACTAAAAGGAGAAAAAAAAAAAAAAACCAGCAAAAAACCGATGTGTATCACCGACCTTGTTAGTCAGCTTATTTATATTGAATACTTAATTATCTTATGATGCTACTGTACTTGCAAACATTTTTTTTTTCTGTTTGCTGTTTGTGTGGTAACGTTGGTAACGGTGCGCATGAAAATTACCGTGAAAATTATACACACACACACACACACACACACACACACACACACACACACACACACACACACATATATATATTTTTTTTTTTTTATAGTTGAGTCTTGACCACTACGATCAGATGATGAGACGTGAAATAAAACTGGCAGGAAAAGAAACGAATCTCTGCACGTCTTGACCATTTGGCCTTTCCTCCGTGTCTTGTTGGTGTAGCTTTTGAGGGATACTGCCTGGCTCCCGGCTATAATTACGTTTGGCTGTGACTGGATATTGATCTCTTGGTGTACGTATCGATCCCCGCAGGGGCCGCTTCCAGAACTGAGTAAACCGATTCCCACATCCCCCGTGGCCCGAGTGAGAACACTGCTGCACTGTTGGCCCGTGTCTCTAAGGAGTGTCGTGGTGCCCTGACCGCTACCAGATTCTATTGCTGGTGTTCCGATGATACTGGATCACACTGCCGATCTGAATGTAAGGACTGTCCTCTGTGTGCCCCGACCGATGCCAGAGTCTTTTGCCGGCTGTATCTGAGGACTGTGCTCTGGTGCTTTTGACCGATACCAGATTCCATTGCTGGTCTGAATGTAAGGACTTTTTCTGGTGCCCCTGACCAATGCTAGATTCTTCTGCCGGTCTGTATCTGAGGACTGTACTCTGGTGCTTTGATCGATACCAGATTCTATTGCTGGTCTGAATCTAAGGACCGTCCTCGAGTGTCCTGACGTGTGCTGCTTCATTATTCCTGTTCTGAGTCTAAGGACTGTCCTCTGGTGCCCTGACCGATACTGGATTTCAGTGCTGGTCTGAATTCAAGGACCGTTCTCTGGTGCCCTGACAACATGGGGGTTGTACTGCTGATCTGAATCGATGAATGGTGGTCTGGTGTCCTGACAAACAATAAAACCACTGGTCCGAACCTACACTGCACTCAGCTCACTATGCTTCTCGACGCTGATTTAGTCTTCTGTGCCCTGACCAGCGCTGCATTTTGTGCTTATGTGCAGACTGTGAGGGCTATCGTTTTCTGCCCTGACTGATACTGCATCGTTACCTCTGGCCTTGTTCTAAGGACTTTAACCTCTTCTATCCTGGTGGACACTACATTGTTATTTCTGTTCGCACTCTAAGGACTGTCCTCTCGTCTCCTGACTGGATACTGCACTGTAACTTCTGGTCTCATTCTAAGGACTGCCGTCTCCTTTCTTGACTTGGTACTGCATTGTTACTTCTGGTCTCATTCTAAGGAGTGTCGTCTCCTGTCCTGACTTGATACTGCATTGTTACTTCTGGCCTCACTGTAAGGACTGTCCTCTCCTCTCCTGACGTGATACTGCATTGTTACATCTGCTTTCCCTGTAAGGACTGTCCTCTCCTCTCCTGACTTGATATTGCATTGTTACTTCTGGTCTCATTCTAAGGTCTGTCCTCTGCTTTCCTGAATTGATACTGCATTGGGTTTTTTTTTTTGGTCTCACTCTAAGGACTGTCCTCTCCTTTGCTGAATTGATATTACATTGCTACGTCTGGTCTCATTCTGAAGTCTCTCCTCTCCTCTCTTGACTTGATACTGCATTGTTACTTCTGTTACTCATTCCATGGAATGTCCTCTGGTGTTCTGACAGACTCTTCACCGTGACTTTTGGCGTCACTCTGTCTCCTTTTGCCCAGGTCAATACTGCATTGTTAGCTCTGGCCTGGCTTTGAGGACTGTCATCTCCTGCCTTGACCGGTACTTGATCGTGACTTCCGGCCTCATTCTACGGATAGTTCTCTGGTGCCCTGACGAATACTGCACCGAGTGTGGTGTAAGGTCGCTTCTCTGTACAGTGGTCTGCTCACGTTGCACCGCGCTGCGCTCTTTTGAACTGTACTCGACTTGTGGAAGACCAGCCATGTACGGAGCGCCATTTTCAGAACTGCCCCTTCCTACACATACACACACGCGCGCGCGCGCGCGCGCGCGCGCGCGCGCACGCACGCACATTGTTTTTACAAAATTTTCACTAGAAAGCACCGACTCTGTACTCTTTTGCTCATACGGTCATATCCAAATAGCTGTCAGGCTAGACACAAGAACAACGATGTGGCTACTGTCGATGTGTTTGTCACGGCATTTTAGTGACAGACAGACATGCAAACAGGACAGACAGACATACACACACACACATGCGCGCGCGCACGCACGCTCGCATACAGACACAGAGACAGAACCACACAGACTTACAAGCGCGCGCGCGCGCACACACACACACACACACACACACACACACACACACACACACACTCACACTCACACACACACACACTCACTCACTCACAAACGCGCACACACACTTACTCACGAACACGCACACATACACACCCACGAATATGCACACACACACACTCACGAAAATGCACACACACACACACACACACACGCACGCACGCACGCACGCACGCACGCACGCACGCATGCACGCACACGCACGCACACGCACACACACACACGCACACACATACGCGCGCGCACGCACACACACACACACACACACACACACACACACACACACACACACACCACACACACACACCACACACACACACACACACACACACACACACACACACACATACCGGACAGAACCAAACTGGGGGGATAAAAGTCCAGAGGGAATCGAAACTGGGGTCACCGTGGATGCGGGGCATAAAGGACCACAGAATTTGAGTCCTTTTTTTGTATCCTGATCGATGAGAATAAGGATGATGAAGATGATGCCATTCAGTTCCATTGAGGTCTGAGACCGCATAACAGGGCTGTACTCTACGCTGATTTACATAACATATCCCGGCTTCAGCTAGGCCCGACAGATTCAGACACTTGCAGTGTTGGTCAGGAAATTGGGAGCAATACGCAGAGACACATCCATTAAGTGGATGAAACTCGATTGTATTGTCCGTGTCTTCCGAATCGGGCCCCATAGTAGACCTGAATTCACTGTGGGTAGTAGAAGTGTATCGGGGCAGGAAAAGACATGTGAGTGTTCATCACAGCATTTCATTAACAAACACTTGAAGAACGGTGTTGCAGCTGTATCCGTTTTCATCACGGTAGACCTACGAAGAACGATGTCGTTATTATCTGAGTGTTCATCACGGCATTTGTGTACTGTACTGAACTGTATTGTGCTGTGCTGTGCTGTGCTGTGCTGTGCTGTGTTGTATTATACTATGCAGTGGTCCAGTTTATGTACTGTAATATATCGTAGCATAGTGTGATGAACCGCAAATCCTGATGAATATCGGTTGTTCTGCACGCAGGAACCTAATTTCGAGTGTCGTTGAGATATTCTTGTCTGTCCATACAGGTGTTAATGTGGACAGTGCTGTGGTTGTCTTTGTCGATGTGGACAGTGCTGTGGTTGTCTTTGCCGATGTTTCATCCAGTCATTCAACAAGCTTGGCGAGTTCTTGATTATCGACTGCCAGGCCATCGATGTCATCGGTAAATCGAAGGTTTGTGGTGGTTCTTCCTCTCTACAGCTGATTCGGCGGACATGATCTTCAAGTGCATCAGTCATCATGCGTTTTCAGGAACATTTTAAAAGGTGTGGGAAATAGAAGACAACCTTGATGAACTCCAACTGAAATACAGATTCATTCTCCAGTGCTACCTGTATAAGCACAGCACTGGTCGTTTTAGAATACAGTTCCTTGATTGTGTTGTTACGCTTTTGCCCTATGTAAAATTTCTTCATTGTGGCGCATGGTGCCTCCTGCCAGACCCTGTCGAATGCCTTACTAAAGTCTATAAAGACGTGCTAGAACTCCGCCTGGTGCCGGAAACGTAGGTGAAAAATCTCTTCGATGGTACTTCTGCCTTTGCAGAAACCAGCCTGTTCTGCTAGCGGTTGCAGTCTGTTCAGAATGAGATTTTTCTCGAACCGTGTGACATGAGAAATACGAATCGTGACTGCAGCACATTACTGCAGTCTTGTGCTGCATGGCATGAAAGAGAAGTGGACCAATCCACACCACATCA
>JADBJO010004461.1:107500-112500 GCA_016801955.1 Conus betulinus | reverse complement strand
CACACAAACTTACTCGTTCGCGCACGCGCGCGCGCACACACACAAACACCACATACACACACACGCACATACATACGCACGCGCGGTTACATACGCACGCACGCATATACACACATACAATAACAAACACGCGCGCGCGCACGCTCTTTACGCACGCACGCACCCACCCGCACACACACACACACACACACAAAAGAAAGAATGCATTGATACGCTGTCATAAAGGTATCAACGCAGACTCCCCAAAAAGTTGACAAGAGAGAGAGAGAGAGAGAGAGAGAGAGAGAGAGAGAGAGAGAGAGAGAGATATTGATCGCCGGGGGGCGGTGACCTCATCAGGCTTGGAAGGAAGAATGTGTGTTCAATCTGTCTCGGGAAAAAAAATACAAATTCGGGTACTAAGAAGTGTTGGACTGCAATGAAAATTGGCAAGACGGTGTATGAAGGTGTGCTGAAGACGGTGGGTACCAATGGTTTTGTTCGATTGACAGTGGCATTGACAGTACATCCTGCTGATTAATTGATATTCAAAGAAGAAAGCAGTGTTGTGACAGGAACTCAGGACTGGATCATTTTCAGTCGAGGCAGCCACGCACAACATGCGGTTTGCACGTGCGCGTATTTTTTTCACCTCAGTGGACAGGTAAGGTTACAGGCACAGGAATTAAACTTTCCTGGCCTTTGACTCTGCCTGTGACAATACTGGTGTGTTCACTGCTGACTGTGTAGTTTGTTTGTCTGGAGAGAACAGGAGCACAGGCACCTGCAATGACTGTTCTTTTTTTTTTTTTCAACACACACATCAAGGAAAAAAAAAAAAAAAAACTGCAGCTTTGGAGATGCTCTTTCTGGGCTGAAGCGTTGTTTTGGCATGTGGGCTGTTGCCTACAGGTTTCATCAGATCACGTTCCAAAGACCTGGTACTCTGAGGCTCCGGACAGTGTGCGGTATGCGAGTGAGGTGCAGCACTGAATCAACCAGCATCAAGGACATGATAGTTTTGATATTTTTCCTGTCATGCTGCTGCTTGTTTCCGGAGACGTAGAGAGTAATCCTGGTCCAACAGATGTGTACAATCGTCAGTACAGACGAGACCAAGCCAAGAATTTCTATGACTACTCAAACTACAACCAGGCTTTCGACCCAGTCCAGCATCGCAGTTCAAACAATTCACAAGGTTCTGATGTCTGCCCCGATTTCCCTGTAACTCAGGTCCAGAAAAGAATGCTGCACCTTGCTGGTTACCCATGGACCCGCAGGGAGGCAAAATATCATCCGGGTGCTTACCCATCCGAAGATGGGCTTGCTAGTTCATTGGACCAACTGCATGAATGGGTGTTGCTCCCTTCAAGAGCAGCATGAGAAACTAAAACAGCAAACAGAACTTATACTGAGGAGATGCAGATTTCTTGAAGAACAGTGTGACAGCTTGCAGCAATGGAACGATTACCACTGTGACGTTAGCAAAAAGCTGAAGAGGAGATCGACCACCTGGAATCATTCTCGAGGCGAAACAACTTAAGATTTTTCCACGTGTATGAAGGCCCAAATGAGAGCCCCCAACAGTGCACCCGCAAAGTTGTTCAGCTTCTGAACAGATTTTTCCCTGACAAGAAACAATGGACAGTCGATGACATAGAACGTGCCCATCGCACGGGTCACAAAGACCGAGGACTGGAACAACCCCAGACCCATCATCGCCTGCATCCACCGCTGGAACGATAAACTCGATATTCTTCAGGCAAACAAGAGCAGGAAAGAAATGGCTGCCTCCATTGGTGTCAGAGTGGCCACCGACCTTACTCATCGACAGAGCCAAGTTCTCAAGAAAGAAAAGGCAGCAGGAAGAAGCGCCTATTTCTGGAAGGGTCGTCTGCATCACAGCCAGTCTCGGCAGCAAGTCAGGAACCATAGGAAATCACTTCCAAAAGACAGCCCTGTTGACTCTGCAGTCAGAAGAAGAAGGAGCGCGGCAGAAGCTGACAGCAGCAGGAAGACAATGGGGAAGAGACAGTCAGACCCAGAAATATCTGGTGGTATACCCCCAAGGAGAGAGGACCTGATTCAGCTCACATCCAGTCACCTCCATGGAGGAGAGCAGACCAGTGGTCAGACCAGCCAGGGCAATCAGCAGCCTGAACGGCCATCCACCCCACCCCTATGACATGAACGCACTCCCGACACTCAGAGTCAGAAGCCGAAGGTCAATAACAGATACCCTTCACCTGCAGAGTATGAGAGTACCAGAGACAGCACAGCTGAAAAAAAAGACTTGACAAGCACCAACAAGAAGAGGTCATACTCAGCTCAACTGCTGCTGACAAAGACAATGTTCAGACAACGCATGTTACTGTGGACAGTAACCAGAAGTAACCAGAAGTCCCACCCATCGACCTGTCAGTCCCAGATGTTTTCCACGCCCGCAAAAAACCCCAGCCTCAACGTAACCCCCAACCAAGGTACAGGCGAAAAAAAAATCGACCAGTGGGGGGTGTGAGACTGGTAGAGGAAGATAGAAATGACGTGTCCCCCAATGCCTTGTTGGTATCCCCCGTCAGTGTGTCTCCTACAGCCCCATCCCACAATGATGATGCCCATGTAGGGAACACATCGGTGACTGACAAAACCCCTTCGCACCATGATGTTCATCGAGCAATAGACGTTGAGCACTCCCAACTCCCTGGTACTAACTGAGTGTACCCCAGTGGGTCAATCTGCTCAAATCCCACCAATTGTTTTAGAACCGGTACCGACTGTACCCTCACCCTTAGACACTTCAGACAGCAGTTTGACACTTGTGAAACAGGCAGTGGCAGTGGGAACGAAGCAAGGTGATGTAGAGAGAGAGCAAATCCCCTGCCATCTTGCAAGCATGTAGCTTGCCACAGGTGAAGTCCACGGCACAAAAACTGTTCTGTGGTGACCGAAACTCCCAAAAACAGCAGGTCGTCTTACTCGAAGCAAAACGAGGTGCAGACAAATGCAGGTTACAGAGAGCTTTTAAACCGCATCAGTACAACGGGAAGGGGGAAAAAGGAGATAGTATGATGGTGGACAGAGGAGAAAGGAGGAAATGGAAGGGGGGACAGTGGTGGTGCTGGAAGGAAAAAGGGGGGCCAGGGGAGGGAGGGGGGTGAAAGTGTTATGGTGGGGGGGAGAGGGGCAGGGGGGGAGAGTGAAGGGGAGGATGGGGTTGGGGATGGGAGGCAGAGGGGGGAAGGCAAGTGGAGGAGAGAGTGGTTGGAGAGATGGGAGAGATGAGAGAGAGAGGAAGAGGAGACAGAAGGTATCATGGAGGAGAGACAAGTGTTGGTGGGGGAAGGGAAACTGGCGGGGGTGGAAGAGGGGGGAGGATGAAACACTAAAACGACACTAAATGACGGGGAGGCCGAAGCCCGTAACTATATCAATATATGTACGTGGAAATTGCGAAGGTTTGATGCAAAAACTGGATATACCCAGACGTTGTGTGTCAACTCTTTTGTCATTTGATATCTTTTCATTGAATGAAACATTCATTTACGGGGATACGATTTCGTTTTTGCCTTTTATTGATTATAATGTATTTGTGTCAAAAGCCGTTAAAAAATTGTCAAATCAAGGACGCAGCTCAGGTGGAGTGTGTGTGTTTTGTACATAAGTGGTTGTCACAATTTGTTAAGAGTATTGAAAACACATCTGGACCAAGTTATTATTTTGCAACTTGATCGAACGTTATTAGAAACAGATAAGCCATTTTTTTCTTATTTGTACATACATTCATCCATATGATAGCAGATACTGGACACAGGCAGAGCATGGGTATGGGATTGAAATCATTGAACAATGTTTGATGGACTTGTATGAACGTTATGAGGATTTCTACATTATGATATGTGGTGATCTGAATGCAAAGGACAGGATGTATGAATGCATCATTAAAGAATGAACTGTTTACGGACAATGTGTGGAAATCGGATAAAAAGAAGAAGATACAGATCAGATGCTTACTCGGCATTCTGAGGATAAAGAAATAACAGGTTTTGGGCGAGAGATTTATTGAATTTATGCACAGCGTTTGAATTTATCATTCTCAATGGTTTTAAGAAATTATGATTTTGATGCATCACTCACTTTTGTATCGAGCAACGGAGGGAGCACAATTGATTACTTTATAACTTCTAGTGGTTTATGTTTACAGAATTATATTAGTTCTTTTAAATATTCTGTCCTCTGTTGATTCATCACATTTACCTGTTTGTATCAAACTGTTAACCACCCTGAGCTCTCAGGCAAACGTGGACAGCCAAGCAAGTAAGAAAGCAAAAAAAGTGGATGGAAAAGCAATGTTGGGATAAGTCATTAGAGCAACAGTTCATCGAAAAATGTCAATACAAAGGAGATGCAAGAAATGTATTCACAAGCTCTAGCACATATTGATAATGATGTGAATCAAGCTGTAAACCTTGTTTTCTAGAATTTTTGGTGCTAAAGTAGTAACTGCATGAAAAAATGTGTGTCCGTATCGATAACGAGATTAAACCTCCACAGTGGTTTGATGCTGAATGTAGTCAGTTTAAGATAAAAGCAAGGAATTCGTTGATGATACTGAGGAAATCAAACAAAGCAAGGCAAGGCAAGTAACATAAATATACTGTGTCAAATACACAACAATCAGAGGAAAGGAGGCAATTTGTTCAGGATAGGATAGAGTAGGAGTAAAAACACTGCTAAAAAAAGAAAAAAAGAGCAGCTTTTAAACGTGAAAAAAGCGAGGAAACTTGCAAGTTTTGGCAAAGACAGTAAAAGCGTTCTGGAAAGAAGTTAAATTTATGTCTAGTAAGAAGAGGGGCTCGCATTTGTCCTGAAATTTCTGACCAGCAGTGGTTTCACCACTTTAAAAGCCTATTCAATGTTTCAGAAATAAAAAAAAATTTGATTTAAGCTTTGAAAGTTTACGAATCAGATTGCAGTGATTTAAACTCACCTATTCATGAAAGAGAAGTTTATGAGGCAGTTCA
>JADBJO010004461.1:95000-100000 GCA_016801955.1 Conus betulinus | reverse complement strand
AGAACAAAATAAACGGTAATATAATGATGGTAAAGATGTCAATGATGATAACAAAAAGACCAACAGCAACAACTTGATGATGGTGATGATGATGATGATGATGATGATGCTACTAATGGTAATGATAATGAATAAAATGAGAGAGAGAGAGAGAGAGGAGAGAGAGAGAGAGAGAGATATTTCCAAGAGAGAGAGAGCGAGACGAGAGAGAGAGAGAGGTGTATTTCCAATCATACCAAACTTTACCTAAAACTCTACGAGAGAAATCATTTTCCAAACAGAATGATATCTGACCCAATTTTTTTTTAAACAACCTTAGAACACGAATAATTTCCCGAACAGAGTAACATCTGACCCAGTGGCACTTTGTAACAACAAAGCCTGATTCATAAGCAAAATTAAAAAAAAAGACTGGATTTATTCCTAATGACCAGCGAGTTAACGGAACGACCAACCCCTCACTGCGGGCATGTATAGCGCTACGAACTATCTCCAAAGCTGTGCCCTGTACGAATCGTCACGTTTACTGTTCGTTTATTGTGACTGGGTTTGTTGTATTGTTTAATCTTCAGTGTTTAGTATTCTTTCAAACATACGATGCTGACGTCCTCATGTTGCCAAAGATCTTGGGATAATGCGTATGCAAGGTTGACTGATGTGGGTTCCTTGATTATTTCATGTACTCCCCGCCTCCTGTTGCTGTGTATTTCAACTGTTCCACTTGGTCTCAGTTTCACGTTTTTGAGATGATGAAGTGACTTTGACTTGACTTTGACTTTGGCATACACGAGTTAGTTATTTGGCAGCTAATTTCCCTTTGATGTAAGTGTAGAGTTGATTATAACCAGGTATTTTGCAACAACGTTGACTAACGTTAAAGAAAGGGGGGGAGGGGGTGCATTGTGATGATCCAGGTTGCGGTTCGGTGTCTCGGACATAACATGGGTGTGCACTAACACGCAGGCATCTAATGGCAGCTTTCAGATGTGCCCGAGAGTGCAGTATAAGTTAACCACTCTGCGCGGAGTTTTGAGACTGGCTTGAAAGGGCCGCGCGCTATTATCATCAGCAATTTTACGATGAATTTCGGATAGTAATGAGAAAGTGTGTGTGTGTGTGTGTGTGTGTGTGTGTGTGTGTGTGTGTGTGTGTGTGTGTGTGTGTGTGTGTGTGTGTAATGCATTTTCATTTATCGGCGACTTTAAGACTGACATAAGAAGTGTGTGAATTATCAAGTATCCATGTATAGATGACATTTCAGCTGACATAAAAGATGTTCGGTATGTGTGTGTGTGTGTGTGTGTGTGTGTGTGTGTGTGTGTGTGTGTGTGTGTGTGTGTGTGTGTGTGTGTGTGTGTGTGTGTGTGTGTGTGTGCGTGCGTGGGTGGGTGGGGGAAAAAAAACGGAATGAGCACGTGCATGCATAGCGCAATGACCTGCGCTCCCGTAAGAATCGTCACAGTGGAAAGAACTTCAGGTTAAAAGAAACCGACAGCTGATCAACACGCACATGGCGTGCATTGCAACTGCAGACGTAACTGCAACGATCTTTCAAACAGAAAAGAAAGAAGCTGTCGACACCACTTGTTCTTGATCCAATCAATTTCAGTTTCTGCAGCGCCTTGTGTCCGTGTATGGAAGTATTCGTCAGCGCGATCCTGTGTTTGCTTTGTCTCCGAGTCCTCGACGCTGGGTAGAAACACAAGAATAGCGCTTAGCAGTTTTTGACGATGTTGCGCGTTCACTAAAAGCGTTGGCCATCATCTTAGTTTCTCGGTACACACATATGACATAAAGAAAAAAAAAACGGGGTTACTGGGGCGCCAAACGGAACAAACAGATTTACAAAAGATGCAGGACGCGTTTCGACCTATTGGGTCGTCTTCAGCCAGGACAGGCGACGTTCAAAACAAACGGAAACAACGGAGGAACAAACAGTCACTGATCTCTTCGATCTTGGTGCGAACTGTGTCGTGGGTGAAAGACTGGAATGACGGGATGGAGAGAGAAAGAGTGGAGAGGCTGGAGGGGAGAGGGTACAGATTAAAACGATGATTATCAAAGAAAAGGGAAAATAGTGGTATGGGCAATAGTAGAATGATAATAATAAAAATGGTATAAAAAAAAATGATAGGTGAATATGATAATGGTAACAATAATGAAAATGATAATAATAAATGATAATGATGATAATACAGCTAAAAATAATAGAAACGATAAAAGTAATGATATTAATGATAATATACCTGTAATGATGATGATGACGACGACGACGACGACGACGACGATGATGATGATGATGATGATGGATATCTGTAGCGTGGGTGAAAGACTAACATCACGGAATTGAGAGAGATGAGCGGAGAAGTTGTTGGGGAGAGGGTACGGATTCAGAGGCCACCCCCACTTCGAAACCAAACACTAATTGTGAGTAAAGAAACCGCGGACGACCCCAAAGAAACCCGGCGCGGACCTGCCCAGAGAGAACTACGAAGAGCCAAAGGACCGGTTCTTCAGACGGCCCCCAGAGCAACGGCAGACAGAGATTGGATGAAGACTCCCTCCCCTCCCCCCATCCCCCCCCCCCCCCCCCCCCCCCCCCCCCCCCCCCCCCCCCCCCCCCCCGCCATCGCCTGCAGCGCCAGACGTGGCACAGAGAGGGCTGATCTTTGTCAGCACAATTTGTAACAAGTATCTATGATGACGCCGCCGAACAACGTGGACAAACGAGTCGCAAGGCAAAACACGACGCGCTTCGACCTCTCAGATCTTCTTCGGGCGAGAGAAAACAACACTGAGGACAACAAGAACGGGCAATCACTTATCTTCGTCAAATTGATTTTTTTTTCTTTTTTTTTTTCGGAGGGGGGGGGGGGGGGGGGGGGGTGTGTGTGTCCAGAATGTTGGTTATCTTGCCTGAAGAAGACCTAAGAGGTCGAAACGCGTCGTGCTTTGTCTTGTGATTTGTTTGTGCACGTTGTTCGGCAAGGTCATTATAGATACTTTTTTTTCTTTTCAATTTTGTATAGATTTCCGCCAGCAGTCGTCTCACTTTGCAGCTAACTTGGTCAGTACGTTAACGCTGCGCGCTCAATGTATAGAATCACTTTCTGTGTACAATGACAGTAGCGCCACACACACGTGCAGTAACATCCCTTCAAGTTCAGCAACATCCCCCTCACGTACAGTAACATCCCCCTCACGTGCAATGACATCCCCTCACGTGCAATGACATCCCCTCACGTGCAGTAACATCCCCTCAGTAACATCCCCTCACGTGCACGTAACATCCCCTCAGTAACATCCCTCACGTCAGTAACATCCCCTCAGTAACATCCCCTCACGTGCAGTAACATCCCCTCAGTAACATCCCCTCACGTGCAGTAACATCCCCTCAGTAACATCCCCTCACGTGCAGTAACATCCCCTCACATGCAGTAACATCCCCTCAGTAACATCCCCTCACGTGCAGTAACATCCCCTCAGTAACATCCCCTCACGTGCAGTAACATCCCCTCAGTAACATCCCCTCACGTAACAGTAACATCCCCTCAGTAACATCCCCTCACATGCAGTAACATCCCCTCAGTAACATCCCCTCACATGCAGTAACATCCCCTCAGTAACATCCCTCACGTGCAGTAACATCCCCTCAGTAACATCCCCTCACGTGCAGTAACATCCCCTCACATGCAGTGACATCCCCTCAGTAACATCCCCTCACGTGCAGTAACATCCCCTCACATGCAGTGACATCCCCTCACATGCAATAACATCCCCTCAGTAACATCCCCTCACGTGCAGTAACATCCCCTCAGTAACATCCCCTCACATGCAGTGACATCCCCAGTGACATCCCCTCACATGCAATAACATCCCCTCAGTAACATCCCCTCACATGCAGTAACACCCCCTCAATAACATCCCCTCACATGCAGTAACATCCCCTCAGTAACATCCCCTCACGTGCAGTAACATCCCCTCACATGCAGTAACATCCCCTCAGTAACATCCCCTCACGTGCAATAACATCCCCTCAGTAACATCCCCCTCACATGCAATAAACATCCCCTCAGTAACATCCCCTCACATGCAGTAACACCCCCTCAATAACATCCCCTCACATGCAGTAGTAACATCCCCTCAATAACATCCCCTCACGTGCAGTAACATCCCCTCACATGCAGTAACATCCCCTCAGTAACATCCCCTCACGTGCAATAACATCCCCTCAGTAACATCCCCTCACATGCAATAACATCCCCTCAGTAACATCCCCTCACATGCAATAACATCCCCTCAGTAACATCCCCTCACGTGCAATAACATCCCCTCAATAACATCCCCTCACATGCAATAACATCCCCTCAGAAACATCCCCTCACGTGCAGTAACATCCCCTCAATAACCCCCCTCACATGCAATACATCCCCTCAGTAACATCCCCTCACGTGCAATAACATCCCTTCAGTAACATCCCCTCACGTGCAGTAACATCCCCTCAGTAACATCCCCTCACGTGCAATAACATAACCCCCACGTGCAGTAACATCCCCTCACGTGCAATAACATCCCCTCAGTAACACATCCCCTCACGTGCAATAACATCCCCTCAGTAACATCCCCTCACGTACATCCCAATAACATTCACCTCACGTTCAGTAAACATCCCCTCACGTGCAGTAACATCCCCTCACGTGCAGTAACATCCCCCTCACGTGCAGTAACATCCCCTCACGTGCAGTAACATCCCCCCACGTGCAGTAACATCCCCCATCACGTGCAGTAACATCCCCTCACGTGCAATAACATCCCCACACGCCCAATAACATCCCCTCAGTAACATCCTTTCAGCGCAATAACGTCCTCTTAGTAACATCCCCTCACGTGCAGTAACATCCCCTCACGTGCAGTAACATCCCCCACGTGCAGTAACATCCCCCTCACGTGCAATAACATCCCCTCACGTGTAATAACATCCCCCCTCACGTGTAATAACA
>JADBJO010004461.1:87500-92500 GCA_016801955.1 Conus betulinus | reverse complement strand
AGAGAGAGACAAAAAGATAAACCCGAAGGTGCGGGAAGGACCCAGAGAAGTACTATCAGAGAAAGTGCAAAAAGCCCCTTTCACCTTTTCTGGTTCTGTCCTCAACCGCCGAACAAACCAGCTGGGAGCAGTCCTGCACCACCCTTGGAAGCCTGCGCTGTGTTCACCTAGGGTGCGGGCACGCCCAGGTCGGCTTGTAGCCCAGCCGACCGCAGAGGGCCATATCAGGGTTGTCACCGCGTTAGATGGGAGAGGAGCTGGCCGTGTCCCGTGGTTTCACCCTGAAGATGGCGACTCACTGGGCGGGGTCTAACCGGCGGACACCTGTCTTCTTGCGACCCCCCAGGAGAAGGGTTTCCTTCTTTGTGGTTCTGCAGAGTCTCCAGGGGAATCTTTTTCACTTCTGCATCACTCGGGTCCAGTGTGTTTTTCACCCCCCAGCTGATTGGAAATCTCTCTCTCTCTCTCTCTCTCTCTCTCTCTCTCTCTCTCTCTCTCTCTCCCCTCTCTCCCCCCCCTCTCTCTCCTCGAAATCTTTTTCGTTCACCTTGCTTGCTTTCCAAGCACAACGTAAAACCTGTAGTTTGGAGCAAGCGTTGCAGAACCCGTGCAATCTTATACATTTGTATACCAGATACACTGTGTTATCTGTGAATGAATGAATGAATGAATGAATGAACGAACGAATGAATGAAAAACGAACGAACGAACAATGCATGAAAATGAAACGAGGTTATGGCAGCTAGTTAAGTAATATTATTTCTATTGATGTCGAAATGGGAACTGTAAAAAACAACAACAACACAACAACAAAAACCCCCCCCTTTCCCAATCCCGGAGTGCATACCCCCTACTCCTAACCCAGACCAAATTCACGATTCTCCGTACAGATGGAGAGAGCTCACTCACGCCGGCTCCGCGACTAAGCAATTATTGTCGTCGGTAGGGAGCTTGGTAAGTGGTGTCCTGCGTATGCTGGATCAGAACAGCCGCCACTGAACACCACCGAAGTGACTCGGCAGCAGCGCAGTGTCTCCTCCAGTGGGTTGCCCTGTTTGACGACTTGACTATGACTGCTGCATGTGGATTACCGGCGCCGGGGCTGCGGCGGGGCGGGGCGGGCCAAGTTGTGGCTGTGGACGGGGTGTCGGAATGAGCGACGTGGGTGCACTGCCACTGAGGTGGCACAGAAGATAGAACAGCAAAACAAAAACAAACAAACGACATTTTCCAGACAGTTGAAAGCACTGGCAGGCTATGACTTTGCCGAAGACGTGCATGTTGTATGTTCATGGGCCGACACAGTTTACAGGAACGCTAACTCTGGCTCTAACAGAGCAAGACCACGCCGTCCCATGGTTGTGCAAAGTCTGTTATTTAGACGGCGCGGGGCAGGCCACCTGAACCCGATTATCTCTGGATAAAGTCCAGCCGCGGAATCAGTCTGCTTGGTGTTGGGGCGTGTGTATGCCAGCGGCAGGCACTCCTAAGGAAATATGCACATGCAGACTTAACATGCTTTCGCCATCGCCGGTACAGGAAAGCGGGAGTAGGATGGGGTGGGGTGAGGGGTGGGGTGAGGGGTGGGGTTGGGGATTGGTGTTGAGAGCAGAGGCGGGGGTGGAGGGTTTTTTGGGGGTGGAATGGAGAAGGATAGGGATGTTTGGAATAATCAGACCGGTGGTTGACGCATAGAATACGGGACGGGGGGGGGGGGGGGGGGGGAGGGAGGAGTTGTGTGGATAATGCAATCGTGTTATGTGTATGTCTCCTACTGTAGATATCTGTGTCTACGTGAGAATGTAGTGTGTGTGTGTGCGTGTGTGTGCGTGCGTGTGTGTGTGTGTGTGTGTGTGTGTGTGTGTGTGTGTGTGTGTGTGTGTGTGTGTGTGCCTGCTGTGCGTGTGTGCGTGCGCGCATTCACGCGCACTTCTGTGTGTGTGTGTGTGCGCGTGCGTGCGTGCGCGTGCGTGCGTGCGTGTGCGTGTGTGTGTGTGTGTGTGAGCGCGCGCGCTTTTGTATTGTGCGTGTGTATATGTATGTGCAATCGTGCGCGTGCAGTCAGAACAACATCCATCCATCCCTCTGTCCGCCGGTGCGTCCGTCTGTCCGTCCGTCTGTCTGTCTGTTACGTGTAAGGCTAGCAGAGCCAAGACATCCAGTGTATATTAAAAACAACAACAAAACTAGACATCTCTAGTCAATGTTAAACACTATCTATAAACTCATACCCCACCCTACACCACGCTCCCTCTCTCACTCACCCCCCCCCCCCCCCCCCCCCCCGCCAAACATACCCGAACCACCCTCACACCTCTGAAGCGGAGGTAAATCAATTACGAAAACCAGTCGATTGTCGTATTCATGTCGTAAAAGCCCGCCACCGAACCGTTGGAAACCCAAACGGTAAAAACCCGCGTCCAGTCCCACCGGCCCGTGTAACACGGCAGTTTACTACAACACTACACCACCACCCACAATGGGAAGACGGTAGGCCCTGACACGCCGACCGGTGTGCTTGTGAATGAAAATTACATGCGTCGAGCACCGGCGCTAACGAGGGAACCACCGGTTCATTGGTGACGGCCAGCTGCTGATTAGCTGGTTGGGCGGGTTTTTTGTCCCTGGCTGTGTGGGTTAGTGGCGGTGGGCGTAGTGGTTGGGATCAGTGATGTAGGAGGAGAATGGCGGCGGACCCGGATCTTTCTCTAAGGAAAAAAAAGAGAAGAAAATGTGTGTGTGTGTGTGTGTGTGTGTGTGTGTGTGTGTGTGTGTGAGTTCTGTTGTGAGTTTCTGTCGAAGTCTTGCATGTCGGCTGAGCTCATGAGGGCTGTGGAAGAATAAGATATGGCAATGGATCGATTTGCAAGTCTCATCATTATAATTACCGTTTTCTTCCTGAAAAAAAAAACCCACATAAGTTTCTTTCAGAGAAGTGAACATTATTGTTTGTTTGTTCGTTTTTAGTGAAAACAGCAATTACTCTTGAAGTTGCTTCTTCAAAATAATTAGTTTCTTGCTGTTTTAACCTAATATGGTAGTCGTCGCACGTGATCACCCTGAAAACAGTAATTACAACTCTTGAAAACATGAAATATAACACGTTGATTATAACTCTTGAAAAAACATGAAATATAACACATGTATGCGCACTCTGGTATCAATTGTATTATTGCGTGGAGTGCAGGCCTTTAACAGACTGTTTACAAAGGCCCAGAATGCAGGTAAGTGGAAATAACTCCCATACTTAGCTCTTTTTGCTACGTACGTTTTACCAGGATCGTGATAACGTTTTCTTTGTTTTTTTCTGACACTTTACCTGATGCTGTAAAGGCGCCAAAATCACGCGGAAATGTTTTCACGTGACTCCGTCCTTTTCTTTCTTCTTTTTCTGTTTTTTCTTTTTTTTTTTTTTTCCCCCCATCACGTTTTTCCCCATTACCCCTTCCCGTTGCCTAGTGTCATGACTTTCAGGCCGTTCCTTCCAGCTCACCTAGGTTTATCCCTAGCGCAGCCCCAACATCACAGGGAGCAATCAGTATCGAGTCGCCATGAGTGGACCCACCAGAGGAGACACTGCACTGTTGCTGAATCACGCTAGTGGTGTTCAGTGGTGCATGTTCTTGTCAGCAGCATACGCAGGACACCACATGCCATGCCCCTCTACTGACAGTAATAACTGTTTGGTCATGGGGTCAAGGTGAATAAACACCTTTCGTCCTGAGGGTTCCACACACACCCGTCCAACGACAGTCTCCATGAACCTGTCTATGCTGACGACTTTTACGTAGGCGTGGAGAGGAAATTGAAAGAGAAAACACAATTAGAGCAGTTTGCACGAGAGAGAATTAGTTTTAACTGCATAATGACCCTTCCTTACGGTATAGATATGAATTTTTAGCAGTAGAAAAGGCTACTTTTATCACTCTTTCATTAACGAAAACAAAAATGCAGTAGCTTAAAGTGATTTGTTTGTGGTGTTCTCATTTAAGGGGCGAGGGGTGCTTTTCAGCTAAGCAATGGTTGTCGTCGGCAGGAGACTGGGTAAGCGCTGTTCCATGTGCATTCGGCACAACTGGCGATCACCAAATGTCGAGAGCAGCAGAGCGGGGTCCCCTTCAATGGGTGTCCCAGGGGCGACCTAATCGGACAATTTTCGCTATGTCTGTGACGGGACTGGTCTGGATGAAGGGAAACTCGTCCTGTCTTGTTTTGGCACTGAGCATGTGCCTGGTGAAAACCATACACATGTACCGTGACAGGTCTGAATCAGCACAAGAATACACTGGGGACGGTGTTGTAGAAATCCTAACCAGCCAACGAAGACCCAAGAGGTCGGAATGCATTGTGTTTTGTCCTGTAATCTGTTTGTATTGTCTTGCGGAACTGATACCCTTTCTGTTTTTAAAATTTGTTTCAATTTCCGCGCTCAGTCACCTCGCTTTGAAATCAGCCGATGACACTTTTGTATACTAGATTTTTTTTTTCTTCTTGTTTCATTCCTGTTCAAGAACTAGACTGTTTTGGACTCTGACACAGAAAGTCCAGTAACATCTGAATGAGACTTATCAACTCCAACCATTCTTTTCAGTCGATGTTTGTCACGGGTGTCGAGTTTTTAAGGATGGTTTCTTGCTCCCAGTCAGAGGTCTAATTCTTCGGCAGGGCAGGTGTCCGACAATCGAGTGAGTCTAGGAGAAGGTTTGTATGGAATTCTGTCCCCCGCCTGGATACGTGACGCGTAATCCGTACTCCTGCACTGCTCAGCCTCCTGCGCACAATGTTGCGTGGTGCGAAAATACAGTAACATCATTGCCTAATGTGTGAAGACGCGGTTTTCTCCATGTATTTTCTACATTCTTTCGGACAAGATTGATGAATTCTGCCGTCGTGTACGACGGATGAGTAGGCAGGCAGGTCATCTGCTGATGTGGGTCCTCATGAGGCACAAGGTCTTCCACAGACGCTGCATGGAATGGAGTCCTGCAAGGATGGGCCCC
>JADBJO010004461.1:67500-80000 GCA_016801955.1 Conus betulinus | reverse complement strand
CGCTCACATACACACACCTACCTACCCCCCCCCCCCCCCCCCACACACACACACACACACACACAGACACACACAAACAGACACACACACACACATACTCACACACACACACACACACACACACACCACACACACACACACACACACACACACACACACCCACGACAGAGAGAGAGAGAGAGAGAGAGAGAGAGAGAGAGAGAGAGAGAGAGAGAATGCGAATACCGTAATGTGTTGAGCTTTGTACCCATTGACACGGGAACAGTCAAAGAAGATAAACTACATCACTGAACACACTTAACATCAACATGCAGGGTGGTCATGACGTGGAAGCCAGATCAAGGTAACCCAGTTCATTATGTAGTGACTCTGCTGGGCACCGCAGAAATACCCTGCAGACTTTGTTTGAAAAAGGCTTCTGCACAGTGGTCAGAACATGCTTACATCCAACAACAAACTTGAAAACTTCTTATCATTTCTATATCGAGATTTCCTTTAGGACCAGAACTGTGGTCGCACGTTTAAATGATAATACACTTTACGGCTTTAAGGTCACACCCTAAGCCAGATTTCCTTTACAACCAGCTCCGAAGTCAGAACAAGCTTAGATAAAAAGGAAATTCGTTGTTTCTTTGATAGCTTCTCAAAGTTAAGATTTCCATCATCACCAGCACTACCACCACAACTGTCTTTTTACCTCTGGTTTACTGACGTGGCTGTCCATTCGCTTTGATTATCTTCGAAACACTCCGTCATTGCTTTATAAGGATCAGATACATTCATTTGTGTTGTATCAGTCGATTCACAGATGTCCGTGCTGCTGGTGCATGTGTCTGTGTTTTCTGCCTCGGTCCCCTGTGGGTGAAAGGGCTGGCTGTCGCTGTATGTCGCTCAGTATAACAGACTTGTGTTCGTTGTCGAGGATCTCACCTTTAGTGTTTGTGCGTCTGTCTGAGCGGTTTGTAAAAGATCATATTGTCATTCATTGACACAGACGCAACAGGTGATGTACAGAACTGTTGGATTACACGCGTCTCACGTGCCCATTTCTCTACACAGGCAAGACTGTCGTCGTGCAATATGTCCCACTCGGTGTCATTTTCCATGCTGTAGAACAAACTTGGAAGTGTCGGGAGAATCAAGCCTGAGGGAGATGAAGCAGGACTTGCCTTCTGTTTTGTCACTGCTCTGTGCACTTCAGTCCGTCTCCTACCCCTGGAAATCGGCGAAGGGCATTTCCTGCGGTAGACGACAGTGTTGTCTTGACCAGAGCGCGCGGCGTGGGGTTGACTTGGCGGCTCTTCCAAAGGCAACACGACGACAGTCTGTGCGCCCCTTCTTTCAATTTTGAAAGACGACAGCGATAACTCTTGTAACAGGGCGTTTAACATGCGTTCCAATGACGTTGATAGTCCTACAACAGGGATTGTCAACGGTTTCTTTCAGAAAGGAAATGAAATATTTAAACTTCTGATGAAACGCTTCTTGCTGGTAGCCAAGCCAGGGAAGCCACCAATAGTTGGACAATGTCCATGCTGAACGGACTATTTGTAATAAACTTTGCTGACAGTTTCCTGGATATTTCATTGGGTTGGTCGTTCAGCTTGCATTTCATCTTCTCACCAAGTCTGATTAAAATGGATGTGCTAGTCTTTATATTATCTTCCTTACAGTCGGACAAGCTAACAAATAAACAATTTGTGAAGGTACTTGAGAGAGTGCAGACTTCCACCACACACACAATTATTTGTCCACAAGGGGGAGTGACCAGAAGGTATCGACTAAACGAATTACCTCCTCCTCCTCCTTTTTCTGCGTACGCAGGCTGATACTCCTGCGGACACTCCCTATATAGACAGGCAAGGATTAATCCCATCTACCCAACAAAGGGAGCGGAGTTTTTGTGTATGACCGTTCTTTCATCCCCGCCATTAAGTCAGCCATACTCCAACTTCGGGGAAGGTGCATGCTATATGTAACGTGTCATCCATACCAACGGCCAAACTGGCCTTCTCTTCCGAAAGTTGGTGATGGGATTTTACGTGAGTGCAAGATATTATGCGTGCGTTCACAGATGGAACCCCAGTTTATTGTCTCATTCGAAGGACTGTATGGGAAATAGAGTCAGAACTAGTGTTTACTCCGAGGGAAAAATCCCCCTGTACCGAAACGGGGCCCGATGGAGATTTGAACCCGCAACCCCAGGATCACCAAGATTACGAGTCCGGCGCTTTACCACTGGGGTATTCCGTCCGGCACCCGAATTACTTCCAATTATTCTTGGTAGCGAAGCAGCGAGTAACTCCCCTTGTATCTTTTTCAGGGAGGATGGGGTGGGGGGGTTTTTCGTCCATCTTCTGTGCCACCTTGTTGGCATTGCAGCCACGCCGCTCATTCCAATCCCTGTCCACAGCCACAGACTGCCTTGTCCCACCACAGCCCCAGCACCGGCCATCCACAGGGAGCAGTCAGTGTCAAGTCGTCATGAGGCAACTCACTTGATGAGGCACTGCACTGCTACAGAGTCACTCCAGTGGTGTTCAGTGTTCTGATCCAACAAACGCAGGACACCATCTACCAAGCCTCCTACTGACGACAACAAACCGCTTTGTTACAGAGCCAGCGTGAGTGAAGCCTTCTTGAGAAGGGCAACATCACGTCCGTCGTACGACAGTCCCCATGAGCTTGCCGACAGCAGTGACCCCAACAGAACCTCACCAAGGGCATACATGTGGCAGGGAACTCAAAACTGAGGTCACCATGAGAGCAGGGAATGAAGGGCCACAGAATTTGATATTTCTTTTATGCTGATGGATGAGGAGGATAATAAAGATGGTGCTATGGAGTTTCCATTCTGGTCTGAATATGTATGGCAGATCCGTACTCTCAGCTTACTTTCATGATATATTCCTGTGTCAGAGAGACCCCCGGAAAATACAGATACCTGCAGTGCTGATGAGAAAATTCGAGCAACACTGTCTGAGACGCATCCATTAAGTGGATGAAACTCGACTGTGCGATCATAGTCTTCTTAACTGAACTCTGCGTAGGAGCCGGTTCGGGCAGACACAACAGCAACAACAATAACACAACAACAACAACAACAACAACAACACACACACACACTTTCCCTGTTAAATTTTCCTCCTGCCTCTTTGTTCGTCCTCATGTGAAAACGTTTCTCATTGTTCAGATTGGGGGGTTGGGAAGGTGGGGGGCTAGTGCCACCCCCACCCCTGCTCCCAATTCCTTAACATTTAGAGCCTCTGTCTGCCTGTCTGTCTGTCTGTCTGTCTGTCTCTCTCTCTCTCTCTCTCTCTCTCTCTCTCTCTCTCTCTCTCTCTCTCTCTCTCTCTCTCTCTCTCTCTCTCTCTCTCTCCCCGTAGAATGGTAATGGCAAATATGAAAAATGGCTAACTAAGCCAATGCTTTACCGTTGTGAAATAAAGAATCAATCATTGTCATTGTCATTTACATTCTCTCTCTTCTCTCTCTCTCTCTGTCTCTCTCTGTCTCTCTCTCTCTCTCTCTCTCTCTCTCTCTCTCTCTCTCACCCCAGTGTAACAGACTCATCTCAGCCCTTTACTCTCCTCCCCCTTTCTTCTCCCTTCCATCCCCCCCCCCCCCCCCCCCGCATCTCCATCATACCACCATCCCACTCCTCCCTCCACTCTGTCTGTCTCCCCACCCCTTTCCTTCCTCTTGTGGCGCGAAAGCGACTGAAATTTACGGGATTTTAATTCTGTCAGCGTCTGTCTCTCTTCCTCTCCGTGCAGCGCGTTGAGGTATCAAATTTATCGAACTCTTGTCACAGCCTCTCTGCCACCTTCTGTCTCAGTGTGGTTCGAAAACGTATCAAATTTACCGGACAGTTGTTAGCCTCTCTCCCATTCTCTCTCAGCGTGGCGCGAAAACGTATTCAGGTGCTGCCCCCATGCAGCCGTCTTAAGGCAGGATCAGACGATTAGAGACGCTTGGTTCTTCCCCGCCAGACGAAGGGAGGGATGGACGGACGAGCCAGCGATGTAAGTGGAGTACGTACGTTTGTACGTTCGTACCAGGTCAGAACCATGCCTGTGACGTCAGCCGCAGGGTCGTTAAGGGGGACACGGTTACAAGCTGGCCTAGCATGAAGCCACTTCCAACACGCTGTCTTTGACGTAGGTGCCAGGCTAAATACAGCCATGATGTCAGGCGCGGGGCGAAGCGGAGGGGACTCATTGATTGGGTGGGTGTGTTCTTCACTGTACATCGACCCAGTCACAGCTTTTACAGCTCGGCCCCGTTCCCGCCTTTAGTTGCTGGTGTCTCGCGTGTTTTTTGTTGTTTCTAGTTCGTTTGCATTGAAATCTTTTTAATTCGAAGGCTATTTTTCTTCAACGAGAGCAAAATCTTGGGTTTCAAAGCAACTTAAAAAAAAAAAAAAATGTGTGTCAGTCAGTGGATCGAGTGATGCCGAATAAACTTTCAGCAGGACGGTCAAGCCATACAGATGTGACAGCAGTTTGAAATGAGAACACAAAAATGTTTGTTTTTGAAGACACCTCAGTGATCAGGATCACAAGTGTTGAAAACACGGAGGGCACTCAGAAAAACGAAGACCTCTGCCAAGGTCGCACCATCCTTTTCAACCTGACCCCGCCCGATGCCATCGTAGCTTTATACAGCCAAACCGATTATACCTTGCTGAATCCTCATTGTCTGAGCGACAGCTATGCGGTGGTTACAGGTTTCTAGCTTTAATTTGTTAATGTGCATTAATGAATATCGCCCCTTCTGTCCCATTTGTCTCCTTCCTTAGTTTCATGCATGTTGTTTCGCTTACTGGATCCAGTTTGTTCGCCAGATCCGCAATGAAATCTTACAAGTTGGTAGACAGGCCTCGTGAAGAGTGCTGATAAGCCTGACTTCTTTTTTTAAAATTTTTATTTCCAAGCTTTGTATTTTGAGAGATGTACGAAAATGTCGAAGAGTGTCCCATCCCATACCCTTACTCTAACCCTAGCCTGATTCTAATCCGAACCCTATCACTAAACCGTTGAGAAAACCTTTAAAGAACGTGTTCAAAAAATCTTCCTGTTGTATCTGAACCCGCAAGAGTGACACCACACCACACCTCCTCCCGATCAGGTATTTATGCTTAGCCGAACGAATGTGTTTTTCCATGCTAGTAAAAGTAAAGGAACATGACTTCCTGGACGGAGGTGGAACTGGTTTTAAACAACACAGGTCTCCACAGACGTAATGGCACAAAATACGGTTCCCGTGGAATGTTTGAAACTAGTAAAAACTCAGTGTCCAAAGTCACATGATGACCCACATTTCCATAATAAGCGTCGGGTTCTGCCTCTTCAGAATCATACATCAGAGACGGGGGAAAAAAAAAACTACAAAAAAACAATGGTGCTCGAAAGAATGAGACGCCCACCAGTGTTAAACAGTCTGTTAACTTCCATCAAACCAGATCAGAATCTGGAAATATTTCCCACACTATCCCCTGTGTCTTGAGATGTCTCCCAAAGTGTCACTGTGTCTTTGTGCATCTCCCAAACTACCACTCTTTTTGTCTTGACATACCACTCAAACGGTCGTCATGTCTAGGTATGTCTCTCAAAATGCCATTCTGTCTCGAAATAGCTCTCAAACTGTCACTATAACTTGATACGATTCCCAGACTGTGATTATGTTTTCCTATATCTCACTAACTGCTACTTTGTCTTCATATATCCCCCAGACTACCACTTTGTCTTCATATACCTCCCAAACTATCGCTGTCAAGATGCATCTCCAAAACTGTTTCTGTGTCTGCACATGTCTCCCAAACTATCAATATGTCTTCATATCTCTCCAAAACTGTCACTATGTCTGTGTATATCTTGCAAATTTTTTTCTTGATATAACTCCCAAACTATCACAATGTCTTAATATATTTGCCTGAATGTCATTTAGCTGTGGCACGTCACCCAAATTGTCACAGTGCCTTGATATATCTCACGAACCATCAGGACACATGTCTTGATATATTTCCCAACCTGTCATTATGTCCTGGTATATTCCAAATGTCAG
Organism: Conus betulinus; assembly: GCA_016801955.1. Lineage (NCBI taxonomy): Eukaryota > Metazoa > Mollusca > Gastropoda > Neogastropoda > Conidae > Conus > Conus betulinus. The sequence goes on along the minus strand of JADBJO010004461.1, from coordinate 73,934 downwards.
TATGTCTTGATATATCCCCAACACTATTTCTATGTCTAGATGTACCTCCCACTTTGCCATTACGTCTTGGTATATATATCCCCCAATATCACTGTGACTTGATATATCTCCCAAACTATCACTAAGTGTTAATATATCTCTTAATTTATTTATATGTATTAATATATCTCCCAAACTATCATTATGTCTTGATATATCTACCAAACTGTCACTATGCCTTGATATATCTCCCAAAACTGTCATTGTGTCTGAATATATCTTCCAGATTATTACTACGTCTTGATATATCTTTAAAAAAAAACTGTCACCATGTCATGGTTTATCTCTCCTAGTATCACCATGTCTGGGTACATCTACCAAACTATCAAAATGTCTTGATACATCCCCCAAACTATCACTGTGCAACGATATATCTCCGAAAGTATCACCATATCTTGATATATCTTCTAAACTCATTATGTCTTGATCTCTCTCCCAATGTATTACCATGCCTTGATCTATTTCCCAAAACTATCACTACGTTTTGATTACCTCCCCAAAAAATGTCACTATGTTTTTATGTATGTCCTAAAACTATCACTCTTACGTCGGAACCGTTTGTATCTGACTCCCCAAACCATCTTGACTCCCCAAACCATCCATCACTTTTATCTTGATATATATCTCCCACACCATCGGTATATCTTGATATATCTCCCAAAACTGTCACCAGGGTCTTGGCGCGTCTCCTAAACTCCCACAGACTGGCCATGTCTCCTAGTCCCAGGAGGACTTCGGTAAACGATTTTCCGGAAATCAGCGAGGGAGGTAATCTGTTGTTAAGAGCTGACGTTCAGCGAGAGTGAACCTGCCCTTTTCAAACGACAGCTGCGGCTGGTGGGCACGCCCCGAGCGAGACCCCCCATCAATCCGCTGATATAGTTCCATCAATCAGAGAGAGAGAGAGAGAGAGAGAGAGAGGTAGAGAGAGAGAGAGAGGTAGAGAGAGAGGTAGAGAGAGAGAGAGAGAGAGAGAGAGAGAGAGGTAGAGAGAGAGAGAGAGAGAGAGAGAGAGAGAGAGAGAGTTAGAGAGAGAGGTAGAGAGAGAGAGAGAGAGAGAGGTAGAGAGAGAGGTAGAGAGAGAGAGAGAGGTAGAGAGAGAGAGGAGAGAGAGAGGAGAGAGAGAGAGAGAAGAGAGAGAGAGAGAGAGAGAGAGATGCCAAAACGCTGGAGTGAAGCGGTGCGCCTGTCAGGCAGGTCAATATCCCGATCGTAACCCTGGCGTGCGCTTCAACTCCAATATTTGACTCCGGGGGTCTGTTTGCTTGACCCTTGGACTAGAAAACGCTACTCTATTTTTGCAATGGGGGGAAAAAAAAACTGGGCGTAATCTTCTCCTGGTTTTTCTTTTCCGGAGCAGGTCTGTTGTAGAGATTTCTAGCTTGATGAGTTCCTATGCGACGACTGAATAAATACCCGCCGCCTCTCTCTAATGTGTAATCTCTAGGTGCAGCCTGCAATCAATCTGCGAGCCAAATCTCGTAAGTTTTGTAGATATCAATACATCTAACATACTTTTTTTGTTGTTGTTAAACGAAACCCATGAATTACATCTTGATGAATTTATGAAAATGTTTGGAAAATGCCATGTCTTGCAAAATTAAAGGAGAATTAAAAGGAAATTGTGGATCCGCCCCGTGATCCGGAATTACAGTAAGATTTGATGGGCTCGTCCTGGGGTCAGTTCCGTCTTTTTACCGTATTTGGTTGAAATTGATTTGTGGTCGACCGCCATTCCCGGGTCTAATAGATGGATGAATGTAACAACAGGACGACCGCCATATTGAGGGATAATACGTGGTTGAATGTAATGATTAAAATTCGTAATACAATCAGTTGACATATCTGTCGGAGTGGTTTGTGTATTCTTTCTCAAATGAACGGTTGGCAACCTAATGCAGAATCTATTATATAAAGCTCAGTTTTGTCTGTCTCTGTCTGTCCGCTATACACGGCCACAGTTTTAGGCCGATCGCCACCAAATTTGGTATCAAGTATCCTTGGTGTCCTAAAAACAGCAACGTTGGATCGGCGATTGCGTGACGCATTGCGTCGCGACGCAGTTTGCGTCCACAGACGCAAAACTGGACATCAGAAACACTACACGACAGACAAAACTCGCCGGAGCGAGACGGGGTCGAAGCGCGTAAGCGCTAGTAGAAAATATGACGGATTTTTTGTTAGATGAGAAAACATTCTTATGTATAACCTGTTGCTCTGTTCTACCCTCTTTACCTTACAAAATCTTCTCATTCACATCTTCATTCAGCAGTCTGCGCCACGCATTGAATTGGTTTGACAGCCGTATGGGAAACGAGAGAAAATGGCGGGATATGAGCATATAAATGAGGAGAAAAAGCAAGTTGTTGGGATAGGATGGAGGGAGGAATCGATGTGTGTGTGTGTGTGTGTGTGTGTGTGAGAGAGTGTGGAGAAAGACAGAGAGACAGACAGAGAGAGAGACAGACAGAGAAAGAGACAGAGAGAGACAGAGAGAGAGAGAGAGAGAGAGAGAGAGAGAGAGAGAGAGAGAGAGAGAGAGAGAGAGAGAGAGGCGCGGGGGTTGCAGAGGAAAAGAACGGTCGGGAGGATGGATGAATGGCGGGGGAGGGGGGGGGGGGGGGGGGGGGGGGGGGAGCAGGGCATGGAAGTGACGTAAAGAATATCTCTATACGCGTAGAAACGGGTGAATCTCACGCACCTCATTTAAGAAAAAAAAAATCAAACTTCATACTGCACGCGCACGTTCACCTACATCCAACATACATTTCTTGTATCAGTTCTGTTTGATGTGAATTGAAGTGTGTGGTATGCATTATTGAAGAAAAAAAAATCCTTCTTTGGAAGTAGTTTGGGAGAGCCAGGGTTGAGGGGTAGTGTGTGTTTTGTTACGATCAGTTTATCTGTGTTCTCGCAAGTTTTTAGGTATACGCTCAAACAGAGATGGGGATAAACGCGTAATCATGGCGAAGGTCAAAATGCGAATATTCTGATCAGAGCTCGTGTGACCTTGCCAGCTTGAACAAGGGTCATGGTGAAAACATGCATCGTGTCTTGTGTACTTTGTTCGTCAATGTCCTCGGCGGAAACTAACCCCCACCCTTTCTAAACTTTGCTTCGTTCTCGCCATCAGTCGCTCATTTTGAAATTTTGATGTTTCATTCGTTAAATTTCTATAATCTGAATCCAAACAGCATCAATATTGACAGAATCGCGCGAAAAAATTCCTTCACCTTTTGACAAAACATAACTGACGGGAGTTAAGAGGTTTAATTTTTTTTTATTTCATTATTTTTTAGCTATGTCTGTCTTCTTCATTTTCTTCTGCGTATGCAGGCTGATATTCCTGTGGACACTCCCTGTATAGACAGGCAAGTAAAAAACCCATCTGCCCAGCTAAAGGAGTGGAGTTTTGTGTGTGTGTTGCCGTTTTTTTTTTTTTTCCATCCCGCCATTAAGGCAGCAAAACTCCAACTTCGGGGAAGGTGCATGCTATGTGTAATGTGTCATCAATACCAGCGGCGAAACTGGCCTGCTCTTCCGAAAGTTTGTGATGAAATTTTACGTGTCTGCAAGATGTTGTGCGTGCGTTCACACACGGAACCTCGGTTTGTAGTCTCATTCGGAGTTCTGTATGGGAAATGGAGTCAGAACCAATGTTAACTCCGAATCGGCTCGGCGGAGATTCGAACCCGCAGACCCAGGATTACGATTACGGCGCTCTACCACTGAGCTATTCCAGCCCCCGTTACGTCTGTCTAAATCAAGTTTCGTTGTAGTTACTCAAACAGTTAAAAAAAAAAAAAAAGTTATTCTTTTCCTTTAACCTGGACCAAGTTTGAGGTCAAAGTGATCAAATTTTGTAAACCAACTTGAATTTCATACCCTTTTGTCTGCGCGTTAAAAACAGCGCGAAACGTTGTGGGCAGCGGACTGACCCACTGTACCCGCACAGTTTGAGGAAACAATGGACGGGAACGTTAAGGAAATGGCCGAGCTCCGATGATCACTACCGCTTGATACCTGCCCGACGTGTCGAAGCCAGCCTATGGGGTCTTGCTGAGTAATTATCGTGCGGGATAAAAGCCGTGCACTTGACGCTGTGACTTTGAACCAGGGACGATAGTAAGTGGTCAACAACTCTTTTTGTGTCTACAGGCATGAGGTACACAGAAATCGGTTCAGCACTGAGAGAGAGAGAGAGAGAGGAGAGAGAGAGAGAGAGAGAGAGAGAGAGAGAGAGAGAGAGAGAGGGTCAACCAGGCGTTGTCTCTGATGTAAAAACTCTTCGCGTATTGAAAGCTTAGAAAGACAAGAACAAAAACAGAAGCAGACGATTGACGGAAACCTCGGGATCGTTATCCGGCAATGGTGTTACGGGTGACTCGACAACGCAGAAGACGGCAGAAAGCTTGGAACCGCCATGGGAATGTATCCTGAAGGAGTCGTCGCCAGAAGGGCTCCAAAGTCAGGAAGTGCGCGATCCAGCGGATTGTATCTACATCCTCTTCACATGAAGACTATTCGATGCAGAGTTTCGGTTTACGCAGAACGTAGGTGCATGAAAACTCTCGAGTGAATGTCATTACTGTCTTGTGTTATTCTTAATTACAGCAAGAACAACTACATCCACCACAAGAACAACTTCAGAGAACATTTTTTTTTCAACCATGTTTTTCTTGTCTACTGAAATTTGCGTAAGTAATGTAGTTAGTAGGTTCCTAATGAAAAAGGAACCGTATAATTGAAAAGAGGGGTGTAAGTTTTCAGTCATATTTTCGTATGCACTAGCATTTTGCGAAATGGATACAATTTTCAGACTGAAAAGGTGACAGGGTGGGACAGTAAACTATTAGAGGTTCACTGTGTCTGCGGCACGGCACAAGGGAAGGCGGGGTGCAACCCTCTCCTTCTGCCGCCTTTGTGTGTGTGTGTGTGTGTGTGTGTGTGTGTGTGTGTGTGTGCGTGCGTGCGTGCGTGCGTGCGTGCGTGCGTGCGTGCGTGCATGTGTGTGTGTGTGTGTGTGTGTGTGTGTGTGTGTGTGTTCGGCTTTTGGCAGTCCAGCTATCTGCGATTATTGTCAAAGACAAAGCAGCCCTTTTTATGGCCCTCAACCTCACAACCTACCGCACCCCGCCCCCTAAATCTTTCTCTCTCTCTCTGTCTCTCTCTTTTTTCTGTCTCTCTCTGTCTCTCTCTGTCTCTCTGTCTATCTCTCTTTCCATCTCTCTCTCTCTCTCTCTCTCTCTCTCTCTCTCTCTCTCTCTCTCTCTCTCTCTGCTGCGTTGCAGTGTGATATTCGATTTGCTTGTCCCACATTGAAAATCGGTGAGATACTCCTTGTGTCATAATCCCTACCCACGTTGTCACAAGACAGTTACAAAATACTGGCTTTCTCTCTTCCCTCTCTCTCTCTCTCTCTCTCTCTCTCTCTCTCTCTCTCTCTCTCTCTCTCTCTCTCTCTCTCTCTCTCTCTCTTCCTTTCTTTCCACTAACACTAAAACTGTTCACTAACACTTTCACGTACAAATTCACCCAAGATGACCCCTTTCACGAAGAATGCAATCCCCTAGCTGAATGCCAAGCACTTCCTTTATGACTGCGGCTTCATGATGCAACAACCTCCAAGGAACGAAGCCCTTGGTGCCATCCAAGGCAATCCCTGCTGCCGGGTATCGGCTTTACCCCGGGTCCTCTTTCAGCACCAGGCACCTGAGGTGAAAGGCCGATGTTGTGCCAGGTACCTGCTGACAGGGGAATACCATCTGCCCGCTCAGACAACCCGACCCGAGTGATCGACCGCCGCATGTCGTAACACATCAATTCAAACGATGCACAAGATCTGTAGCAATCTTGCGAAAGCGTCAATCAAGCCAGACTTTGACTCTGGCACGGTAAAGTGTTGAACTGGCAAAAAACGACATGACGCTAAACGAATACAGACTTTCTGTGGTAGTTTTTCATCAGCAAAGAACAAGCTGTCTCCAATTCTGGGCTTTTCGTGCTCTGCCTTCACAGTGACCTCTAAAATTGATTTCTTTTTTTCCCCATCCCATACCCGCTATGACTTTGTATGGTTGGAATCAGCAATATACATTTTGATGGAATGTAATTAGTAGAGAGAGGCATAGACATAACGCTAAGCAAATGCAGAGTGTCTTGGTAGTTTTTTTTTTTGTTGTTTTGTTTATTTTAAGTCAGCCAAAAATGAACTGTCTCAAATTGTGTGTTTGAAAGCGAGCCGACTGCAGGGAGAAATTGAAACACATTTTTCAAAAAAAAAAAAAAGAATTGTTAGTGAGCACGCCAAACAACAGGGACAAACAATTTATTTTGTCCCTTGGGTTCCTTGGGTTTGGCTGGCAGACTCATCAAAATCATTCTTTTCAAATGTG
>JADBJO010004461.1:55000-57500 GCA_016801955.1 Conus betulinus | reverse complement strand
CTGTCTTTTTTTTTTTTTTTTGCCTGACCCGTCAGTCTTTCTCTTGACGGTGCCTCTGTAGTAGTGCCCGTCCTCTGTTTGAACAGACCAAGTTCTAAGCACAGAACCATCCACGCTTTTGTTTTTCACGAGCTGCCTACCTGGGTAGAGCTCACTGAAAAGCTGCCTGCTGTCGCTACGTTTCCCCATGCCGTTCGGTCGAATGTCACTTACTTGAAAGAAAAAGTATTGTTCCACCGCACGAAAGAGACAAATGAATTACAGAACAAGATACGACGCGTTTCGACCTCTTTGGTTTTCTCCAGGCGAGACAAGCAACCTTCTAGAGAATCAAAATGAAGAACGGACTTCACATGTCTCCTGAAAGTGGACGGATGCAAAACGGATGTCGCTTAGTTTTCTATTTTCCGTGGAGGATGCATGCTATGTGTATACATGTCATCCATGCCAAAGGCCAGATGGACCTTCTTTTCCGAAAGTCAGTGACGGAATTTTTTTTTTCTTTTTTTTTTTTTTTTTTTTTTACATGTGTATAGAAGATGTTGCGGGTGCGTTCCCATACAGGAGGACCTCAGTCTACACGGTCTCATTCCAAAGAGTTCTCTGGAAATGTGCCACTGGAACTCACGTTGACTCCGAAGGAAAATAAAACTCCCCCAACCTGTGATGACACGGCCCGGCGTGGTGGGGGGTGGGGTGGGGGGTTTCGAACCCCTTACCCCAGGATCAACAGGGATCCGGAGTCCGTCCGGCGCTCTACCACATCAGTCTGGAGCATCCACCCGCTCGCTGCTTGCATGACGCATGAGGGACCTCCCTACCCGTCACCCAGGGACCCGCGACAGCCGAGCGATTGCCAGGGACGCGCAGATGCCCACGCAGGAGGGAAAGGGGGGCGGGCGGGGGGGGGGGGGTGGGGGAGGGGCTGGACCACCGAGCTCACTTCATTTTCTTCTGCCTCAGTGGTCTAGCTGTGTGTGTGAAGTAATGGTGATAGTTCGGCGGGGGGGTGGGGGGGGGGTGGGGGGGGGGGTGTACATAGATCCAAACCACTGACCCCTTGCCGCCCAGCTGGGCCCACTGCGCTCCCAGGACGGAGGGAGGGATGGGGGGAGAGGGGGGGGGGGGGGGCTGGGTCGGAGGGAGGGGGGGGGGGGGGGTAGTGAGCAGAGTAATAACAGGGGAGTGGGGATGGGTGGGGGTGGGGGTGGGGTGGGTGGTCATCATCCGTTCTTCCATTACACGTGCTGCTCCCTCCTGTCAGGAAAGGCGAGAAGGTATAACCATTTAAACGTAATGGGAAACGACGGGATATTTCTCATGAACGACAGAGACACAACAAGTACAAGGGATAACAATAAAAAACAAACAAAAACTTAAGTCATAAAACCAGATGTGAATCACAAATAACGAGCCCAACGGGCTTTCCAGCTACGGACCACAATCACCAAAAGGAATCACATGAAAGGAAGTTAATAACCCGCGGCAGCAGCACACGGAGTGAACCCTAAAGACAGTCGACAATGTTTCAGGTGGACTTTGTAGTGGTCGGTGGCTAGCCCCCTCACCTCCTGCAGTGCGCCCTTGGAGGACGTGGTTGTAGGGAACGCGTACAGGTGTGATGTTGGAGCGCGGAGGTGTTACGGCCCCTGCTACATAACTCCACTCGTCTTTCGTTGATGAGGGGGAGGAGGTTAGGAAGGGTGGGGGTTGGGGGTGGGGCTCTGCATGGGGCCAGGCCTGTAGCATACACACCGCGACATGTAGTTGTGCACTTGAGTAAGGTCCAGTAATGGTCCTCCATCGACTTTCATGTATATATCTGTATGTCTGTGAGTCCAAGCCCACTGGTTGGACTGTGATTTGTTCGTTCTCTGTGTGTGTGTGTGCGTGCGTGCGTGCGTGCGTGCGCGCGCGCGCGCGCGCGCGCGCGCGCGCGCGTGTCTATGTGTGTGTTAATTTTTTCAGGAGCATCATTTGAGGGTAAATGGATCTCAACCGTGCGCGTGCGTGTGTGTGTGTGTGTGTGTGTGTGTGTGTGTGTGTGTGTGTGTGTGCGCGCACACGCGCGTGTATGACAGAGACAGAGAGAGAGAGAGAGAGAGAGAGAGAGAGAGAGAGAGAGAGAGAGAGAGAGATCAGGGCCGTCATTTGAGAGTAAATTGGATTCCCACAGTGGGTGTGTGTGTGTGTGTGTGTGTGTGTGTGTGTGTGTGAGTGTGTGTGTTGCGCGCGCGTGAGTTAGTGAGTGAAGAGAGAGAGAGAGAGAGTGTGGAGGGGGGGGGGGGGGGGTGGGGGAGGGGGGGGGGGGGGGGGGGGGGGGGGGCGTGTGGGGGGGGGGGGGAACAAGTGGGGGTTGTGGTGGGTGGTGTGTGGGTGTGTGTGTGTTGGGCGGGGGTGGGGGGGGTGAGGGAGGGGGGGGTGAGGGGGGGGGGAGGGAGGGGGGGAGGGAGACGGGGTGGGGGGGGGAGGGGGGTTTGGGGGTGGGGGGGGGGGGTGG
>JADBJO010004461.1:45000-50000 GCA_016801955.1 Conus betulinus | reverse complement strand
TTTGTGTCGTCAGCAGAAAATCGTTTGGGCTCACGGACGTGTAATTATCTCATCATGGGAGTAAGAATTACCCTGCTTCTCCGTTAAATAAAACGTCGACTAACGAACGGACTGTAACGACACCTGAGACCTTATACGCCGTGTACGTGAATCAGCCGTCTCTTGTTCGCTTATCAGACCGCTCTTCAGACCTGGGGACAACATCCAGGAAAAGCATTGAATTATCCACTGACCATTTCCAAGTCAGTTGTTGAGCTAACAAGCCGTGACAGCGACATTGACAATGCATGTTGCACATTCGTATTCTGCTCAGCATGCCGAGAGTGTCACACGGAAAAGTTGAGCGGATTGTCTGTCCCTCACACTGATCTGAAACCCAAGCCCAGGCTTACACCAAAGACCTCTGGCAAGAGGAAATGGAACTCGAAGGCGGATAACAAACTATTCAAAATCCGTCCAAACGTGAAAGAGTTTTTACCATGTTCCCGAGGCGGCCATAAAGAAGACACAGTTTTGTGCCGTCTGCACACAGGCCACTCCTTTTACACACCCATTCTAATCTTTTAAAACGTGAAGAAGTTCCGTGGTACATTCCTCGTCATGTCCCACTCACAGTGAAACAGTGTTGGGACTTGCTTGATGTGACACGTAAATACTTTACAGCAGACTCCATGAAAACCTTGTTCAGAGATGTCCCACCTGATGTGATTTTTGAATTTCCGATTAACATTTTTCACCTGATCTAAGATTTTACAGAAGAAAGATTTAAAACAAAATTTCCGGCGTGTTTTTTTAGCAGGTGTATGTCAAAGGGTTGTGTGAATGAGTTAAAAAAAAAATTTCAATGACTTGTGAGTTGACTTCAACGCAGTGACAGCCCTGATATGGCCCTTTGCGGTCGCCTGGGCTAGAAACATTACCTTACCTGTTCAGCCCCAATTCTTCATCGGTAATACTTAGAAAGTGTTTGCTTTTCATCGTCGATAAGAAAAATCACCGTTTCAGTAACCTGGCAAGAGTTGGTGCTGAAATGATCACTGAACCTTGCCACAGCCTTACTGGCACTTTTTTTTTTGGCTCAAAGAGTTCATTCTTTCCACTCTGACATTTCTGATCACGAGTGTTCAGTTTACGCTTTCGGACAAAACTCCCCACACTGGGAAGTTGGAAAAGTTCTGCTGAATTGCTGGTGTGGCACCCACAATGTTGACATGACTTTATCAGCTGACGACAGCAGCACTGACCTTTCTTCTCTGCAAGGCAATCAATCAATCAATCAAAGCACAGTTTGCTGCTGAGTGTGCGTGCTCTGAAGCTTTTCCCCTGCCGTCTGATTATGCTTGACTTGTGTCGAAAATGGCCGTCCAACTCACGTTCATCGCAGTCACAAGACAAGCAGGTGGGTGAGACAGCAGAGCGAGCATTTCTTCTCTGCTGAAATCCTCAACGTGTAGGTAGCAAATCGGTTTTTCAACATTTCAGTACGCCACCTTTCTTTCTTTCTTTCTTTTTTTTTTTTTTTTTTGTTTGGCGGGGGGGGGGGGGGGGGGGGGGGGGGGGTTGGTGGGTGGGAGATTTTCCTTTACTAACCCTTACAGATGGCCAATGTCTGAAGAAAAATAAGATGATAAAATTTATGGGAGCACATTAGCATCATTGGCTGATAGAAGCTGTTTCCCGGGAAAAACAGCTGTCTTCCCTAAGAAAAATAACTCTGAGGATTATAACTCGTTTCCTTGGGATAATACTGTTTTTCCTTTTTCTCCTTAGAATGGCAAGTGCTTTCCTTAGGATGATACCGTTTTCCCTGTTTTCTCAAAGGATGGCAAGCGTTTTCCTTAAGATAATGGCTGTTTCTCCTGTTCTTCCTTAGGATCGCAAGTGTTTTTCATGTTTTCCTGAGGAAAGCAGTTATCATCGGTGTGATCCTATGAATCACAAGTGATTTCATCAGGGTGATAGCTGTGTTTTTTCGTGTTTTCTCTAAGGATCAGGGCAATAGCTATTTTCTGTGCTTCCCTACGGATCGCAAAGTGTTATTCATTCATTTTTTTTTGTTCAGTCTAAGGAAAGCACTTATCGTCGGTGTCATCCCTAAGGATCACAAGAGTGTTGTCTATTTTCGTGGGGTGGGGAGTATTGCTGTCGTCCTGGGGATCACTGCAGGTTTCCATACGCCTGTCGTAGTAAACAGCCATCAGCAGCTGTTTCTTTTCCCCCGACAACCACGTTTTCACCCAGAGAGCACCTGCTTTTCCCCAGGAAATCAAGGATGATATATTTAAAAAATCCCTGGGGAAATATGGGGAAACAAACAACTGTGGTCCTCACGGGAAAAAGAGGGAAACAGAGAGAGAGAGAGAGAGAGAGGAGAGAGACCAGAGAGACAGAGAGAGAGAGAGGAAAGGGGTGGGGGTGGGGTTGTGATCCTACAGATAACAGTTGTGATCATCAGCATAATAACCAGTTTTTCTCTGTTCGCCGTTCTCCTTTGGGATAATGGTCGTTTTAACTGAGGGGAAAAGAGCCATCATCGCCTTTACTCACTTGTAGTCCGGCAGTGCCTAAAGAGTTAACGGATGTGCTGGTATGAAAGAGCCTTTAAAACCAGACGGGTGCCTGAGGGAAGCGTTCTGCCTGAGCGCTCTACTAAACAAAGGGAAAAAAAAAAGACCTTTGTAAGGCTGGCTGGGCTGGAGCCAGCCCGAATACAGGTCAGAGTTCGGGGTCACGGCAAAGGTCGAGTAGTAACGACTCGATTTGAAAAGACGAAAAATCGCCCTGGCTCTGTGAAAGAATTTTTTTTTGAATGAGAAAAAAGATTTTCATCCTGAAAATTTGGGATCAAGAAATGATCCCAATGCCATACGTCGGCAAGAATAGCAGAATGATGCACGACTCGCGGACTCCTTGTGTTTCTAAGCCATTGGTAGGTCACAAGGGTTTGGGAGAGAAACGTCTAGCAGAGGACAGAAAAAATGAAGGGTCAGGGTGGATCGTTCTTGCATATGTAAAAAAAAAAGGACCGGACATGAGAGGTGCCTCAAGGGTCAGGTATGGTGTGGGTCAAGGGCTGGACTGTGCGCGATGAATACTCTTGGTGAAGGCTGATCTGATGACGCACAAATACCAGGTGCAGCTTGGAGTGTGACAGGGAATATGTGGCGTTTTGAGTTTAACCTATGACCGCGGACTCGGACCGAAACTGACGCTGTTCACCATCATCATCACCACCACCACCACCATCACCACCAGCACGCAGCGCTGCTTGTCCCGAAGGCAGTGGGGCGTGGACAGCTGGACTGTGACACAAGATCACTGACGGGAGGTCAACGGAGCCGTCCGATTCGCCTCTTCCCAGTTTGCCTGCTACTGTTCAATGGTGCCGGTGTCGGTGATAATACTGTCGCCCGTGGGAACGTGTCGCAGCGGTAGCGTTCCCCGTGAAATACTGTCGCAGCAACATTTTCTGACAAAATTTAGTCGAGCGACACGCTTTCACGGAAGTTGTCCCACAAAATATGGCTCCTGTCCATAAGATACTGTCGCAGCTCATTTTGCGATGGTATTTTGCAAAAGAACACTGTAAAATATTGTAGTCATTGAAGGCTGACGCTTGCGACAATTTTCCCACACACGAATATGTGTAGTTGCGAGTTGTTACTACGTGAAATGTTGCCGTCATAGTTATTATTTTCTGTGGATAAGATCGTACCGATAATATTTCATAGCGACGCTCCCCCCACCCCCACCCCCTACCCCTCCAAAATGGAAAAATATCGCCTATTTTGTGCGTCAAAATGTCACAGTAAATGATACAGCTTTGCCATCAAAAAGTGTAAGTAGGAGATATGTGTGTGTGTGTGTGTGTGTGTGTGTGTGTGTGTGTGTGTGTGTGTGTGTGTTCGTGCGTGCGTGCGTGCGTGCGTGCGTGCGTGCGTGCGTGGGTGTGTGTGTGTGTGTGTATGTAGTAGTAGTACTTCAGTTTTACGTCCTTTCACATATGTGATATTAGACGAAGAGAGAGAGAGAGAGAGAGAGAGAGAGAGAGAGGGGGGGGGGACAGACAGACAGACAGACAGACAGACAGAGAGACAGAGAGAGATATGTGACTATGTAAGTGTATGCATACACTGAAGGCAAGCTTTAAATCTGAAAAGATATCACACAGTGACATGCCTGATAATGGTGGTAAGTGAGCTTGAAGAGTTAAACAGTCAAACAGCAGATGGTTGCTGGTTATTCTCCGTTCTCCACAAATGCATCTTACTTCGTTTGTATAGTTAGTTTTTAAAGCATCAAGTTTTAATTTATAAAATACTGAAATGAAATTTCTGTACTGGTACATATTTTTCACTTTTAAATGAGGAATGCTGTTTACATGTTCATAATAATTAAATAAGTGTTTTTATCAGCATACTAAGCAATGTATTTTTGTAGTGTTTCCTGAATCGGCACCAGACGGTTTGCTTTAATAACTGATTGACTTCAGGTAAAGAAAAGGATATATTCAATACCGTGGCACACTTTTCATTTCTGGCTCCTCTCTTTGTTCATTTATATCAGCTAGCTCATTACCCCAAATACCAAATATGCGATGGAATCCAACAGAAGGTGACATCAGTTCCTTTACATATCAAGACATGAATAAGATGACATATTTCATTTACAAGAAAGTTGTTCGAAACGGTATTTGGAAATTTATGGTTTGCAGAACAGACATTGAATCCACACAAAATAACTACTTTAAATATTGATTTTGGCAAGTCAATCAAATGTGACAATGCCATAATAATAGCTATCATTTCGGCGACAGATATTGATCTGCCTTTTCCGATGGAGTATATCTTTTCAACCTTTTGTGATGGTATAACAAAAGCAGAACCTGACTGAGTATTAGACAATACTGAACCCATCTGTGTAAACTTTAAGATGTTGAGGATATTTCTCTTGTAAATGCATCTTTACAGAATAATATAAAATATTTGGTTGGTCAGTTT
>JADBJO010004461.1:27500-32500 GCA_016801955.1 Conus betulinus | reverse complement strand
TCGAGGAACACAGATTGTTAACAAAAATAACTGGTTAAAACAAACAAACAAACAACACAAACACACACACACACACACACACACACACACACACACACACACACACACACACACTCACTTTCAGGAAGAAACAGGAAAGACGCTGTTCACGTTCTCACCGTTCTACACACAGTCAGCTGGAACGGTTTGATGATATTTCAAGGACGAATCTATTTTTCATGGATCCGTGAGGCGGATCTCGGTCAACGGGCGCATCCAGGATCCGTTCCACCTTGACACAGGAATGTGTTTTCCCGGATGCTCCTCTTGTTTGTTCGTGCCTTGTATGACCCCCAGTCTACAGAGTGATCAGTGACTGATACAGTGCAATAGCCCTGTGTGGCCCCCAGTCTACAGAGTGATCAGTGACTGATACAGTGCAATAGACCTGTGTGGCCCCCAGTCTACAGAGTGATCAGTGACTGATACAGTGCAATAGCCCTGTGTGGCCCCCAGTCTACAGAGTGATCAGTGACTGATACAGTGCAATAGCCCTGTGTGGCCCCCAGTCTACAGAGTGATCAGTGACTGATACTGATACAGTGCAATAGACCTGTGTGGCCCCCAGTGTGGCCCCAGAGTGATCAGTGACTGGTACAGTGCAATAGACCTGTGTGGCCCCCAGTCTACAGAGTGATCAGTGACTGGTACAGTGCAATAGCCCCGTGTGGCCCCCAGTCTACAGAGTGATCAGTGACTGGTACAGTGCAATAGCCCCGTGTGGCCCCCAGTCTACAGAGTGATCAGTGACTGGTACAGTGCAATAGCCCCGTGTGGCCCCCAGTCTACAGAGTGATCAGTGACTGATACAGTGCAATAGCCCGAGATGGACATTAGAGATCAGCAATACAAGAGAGGGACAGCATCAGGTCGTGGCAAATTTCTAGGATGGCAGAGTTCCTTCTTTTTCTTCTTCTTCTTCTTCTTCTTCTGAGAGAGAGAGAGAGAGAGAGAGAGAGAGAGAGAGAGAGAGAGAGAGAGAGAGAGAGAAGAAGAAGAAGTTAGAAGAAGAAGAAGAAGAAGAAGAAAGAAAGAAAAAAAGAAAAACAGCTGGTTCGCCGAAGATGGAGCACGGCCGTCCGCGTGGCAAGGCGTGAAGAAAAACTCAATACACACACAATTTCTCTCGCCCATGGCAAGCAGTTAGTAAACCTTGCGCTCTTAAGGACACGTCGTCTCTAGACGAAGTCTGAAAGGAGTGTGGTCTGTGTTTTTTGCAATTGCTCTGTGACATACGCCCTAATTAGCGTCGTCCCATCAAAATATTCAAACCCAGAAGGGCACACGAAAGATAGCAGAGTTTCACCAGTGACTGAATCTTGGACCTGCCCCTTAAAACTCGTTCCTGAAGTGGAAACAGCTCTCCGCCCCCCCCCCCCCCCCCCCCCCTTTTTTTTTTTTTTGCCAAGGGAAATAAGTGTTGGGAATGAAGGAGTTACTTCCCTTGGTCTATCTTAAAATAAACTAGGCAAAATTTGAAAGATCAGAGTTTATGTCATTGGAATGTATTCATATTCCATGAAAATATATTACTTCATATATAGATTATTAAGTGTTGATTCAGGGTGTTCAAGTACAGTGGAAAGTTCGTAAAAATCGTATCACTTATGTCGACAGATCCTGTATTTGCCGTCTGATCGGGATCTGTCACTGTGGTATACACCGAAAATAATTGGCTTTGTGTTTTTGCCACATTCCATCTTTTCCATCGAGTTTTGTTAAAACTGGTCTGGGATTTTTAGCGTGTTAAAAATCTAATGATATTGCTGATGGATCCTGGAATCGTTCGATCCGGATCTGGTGGGCTCGTCTTTCGGTCACATTTCATCTTGTGCTAAAGTTTGCTTTAAATAGTTTACGAGGCTTTTCGTTTCAGTTTCATCAAAGAGGTGTCACCACGTGTGGACTAGTCCATATACGTTACAATGCATCTGCTAAGTTTTGAGATCACACTGCGCAGGTTACGCTTCCCAACATCTGCTGAGTTTTGAGACTACACTGTGCAGGGTATGGTACACCACATCTGCTAAGTTTTGAGACCACACTGTGCAGGATACGCCGGACTACATCTGCTAAGTTTTGAGACCCGCACTGCGCAAGATACGCTACGCCACGTCTGCTAAGTTCTGAGACCACACTGCGCAGGATATACTACACCACACCGAGACAACATCAGCCGTAGCATTGCATAATCCTACTGACAAACACACAAGCGGGCCTGGGTGAAAATATATTGTACCTGGCGGAGATGATTGCTGGATATTTACTGACTGTGATGGAGAGATGATTTTTTTAAAAATTTTTTTTTCTTCTAGACAATTACGTGTGTCTAAACAGTCGTTGTCCAAGTCGTGTTTTGTCAAATGTAACACGGAAGACATCTATTCATCAGGTTAACAGTTGGAGGGAAACTGTGTGTCGTTTAGTAAGAAAACTTTTGCTCCTATAATCAAACCTGTAAAGGCGCATAATTCTAAACAAACACCACTTGAAGAACCCATTCATCTAGCACACAGTCGAAGCTCGCTAGTTTACTTCGACCTGACAAACGCAAGCATCAACACAAACAGAAACAGAAATACAGAAATGACACTTTATTTTAGACTGGGATAGTCTTCTGGGATTGAACATCCGTCAAACAGACGAACATAAACAAGGTCAGATGAGAATGATATCAAAAGGAAATCTTATACAGCATTTATTTTGTGTAGATTACACCAAAACACTTAGTACTGGATTTTTTTTTTTTTACACGAAAAACGGAGTCACTTTCTTGCGCTCTGGAATTTCTTCTTTTTTTTTTTTTTTTTCAACAAGAAAATGGAGTGGCTTCCTTGCAGTCCCTGGCAGACACATGCATTGGTACAACGAGACCAGACATTCTAGAGCAGAGCTCTTTACCGTCTAGTTTCTCCCAGGCCCCTAGTGCACACCGTCCAAGGCGCGTAGACTGAAGGGGCCCCGATAAATAATAGATTCCTTGTGGAACGGTAGTTCTGCTTCGATCGATTCCCCTTTCAGCAGCATCTCTCTCTCTCTCTCTCTCTCTCTCTCTCTCTCTCTCTCTCTCTCTCTCTCTCTCTTAGGAAACAACTCATTATCTTCTTTTTCTGTGGTCGTCTACGGCTGTGCAACAGGCATGTATGTTTCGGCTGTGGTGAAGAGGAGGGTTAACTGGCAGCGGTAGATGTGACGGTGCTTGTGATTAACATTCGTTCTAGCACCCCCGTTCCCCCCCCCCCCCCCCCCCCCCCCCCCCCCCCCGCCCCTCCTGCTTTTCCATTCCGTCCATTTGTAAATAAAACCCTCGTCTAATGCAGATTTTAAAGTACTGCCTGGCTGCTTCAATCATCAAGAACCTTTTTTTTTTTTTTAATGTGTGAGTGTTATGTTCCTCAGTTTCTTTCTTATTTTTTTCCTTCTAACTTTTCTGTCTTTTTTCTGTGTTATCTACCTTTTCTTTCCTTTCTTCTTTCGTTATATAAGAGTATATTTCTTTTAGTCCTCCGCTTTGTGCAAAAAAATGTTCGTGTCTTTGTCCTTTCTATTTGTCCTCTTTCATAACCTTCTTCACTGCCTTCTTCCTTCCTTTCCTTGTCTCTCTCCCTTTCGTTTTTTGTTTGTTTGTTTGTTTTCAGTCTCCGTTTCATCCTTTTCTGACTGCCTTTATTCGCCCTTCTTTCCTTCCTTCCTTTTTTTTTGCGTTTACTTCTTGTCTGTCGTGCTTCTTCATTCTTTCCTTCCCTCTGATCTTCTTTTCCCTTTTTTTCCCCCCCTTCTTTCCATCTTGCCTTCATTCCGTTTCTGTTGTATTCCTTCCGTCCTTTCTCTCTCCCTTCCTGCCACTTCTTCCATCTCTCTTCCTGTTATGCCTCTGTTCTTTTCCCCCTCATGCTTTCTTTCCTTTCGTCTTTGCTTCCTTCTTCTTTTTTGCTTCCTTTTTCTTTCTTTCTTTATTATTTCTGTCCATCCTTCCGTCCCTTCTTTAATCCCTGCCGTCCACCCTTTTCTGCCTTCCTTCCTTCCTGTTCACCAGTATCCTTTTAACAAAAACAGGCAGCACTCTCCAACATAAACGTCATTTTCAATCCCAAGCTAAAAAGTCTCTCAGTTTCTTTCCCTGCAATTTCTCTCCATCAGACAGAGTGCTGTTGTCGCCGCCACCTCCAAACCCACTTCTTCCCAGCCACAATCTCCCTCTCCCCCTCCTCCTCTTCCTCCTCCTCCTGCGTCTGCCCTCCCCCCACCTTCACCCCACACCCTCTCTGCTTTTTCTCCACCTCACGTCACTTTTGCACCCTCTTTTCTCAGATCGTCTCCATCCGCTCTGACCTCAGACATCAATCATGGGTTCTCTCTCTCTCTCTCTCTCTCTCTCTCTCTCTCCTTAGCTGTCTTATCTATCATGCTCTCCTCAGAGGGGTTATTCCCACGCCGCTCATTCTGTAACCTCGGGTACATTCTGTCACTGTCCCAGTACGGCAGCCCACAGAAAAAAAAAAGCAGTCAGTCAATACTGGGTCGCCGTGAGACAACTCATCAGAGCACATCCTGCCCTGCTGCCCAGAGTTTCTCCGGTGGTGTTCAGTAGTGCCTGATCTGATCCAATAATATAGTCAGGACAGCACTTCCCACCCCCCATACTGACGACAGCAACTGCTTCAGCTGAGCGTAATGTGAGTGCACGCCATCCCCCCCCCTCCCCCCTCCCCGTCCCCGGAGGCCGCCACCACGTCCATCCAGCGCTCTCTCATGAGCTTGTCAATGCTCTCCCATGAACTGCTGTCCCATGAACTTGCCAATGCTGTCCTACGAACTTGCCAGTGCTGTCCCATGAACTTGCCAGTGCTGTCCCATGAACTTGCCAATGCTGTCCCATGAACTGCTGTCCCATGAACTTGCCAATGCTGTCCCATGAACTTGCCAATGCTGTCCCATGAACTGCTATCCCATGAACTTGT
>JADBJO010004461.1:15000-22500 GCA_016801955.1 Conus betulinus | reverse complement strand
TTAGAGGGGGTTTTCGTTGTATTATACCACCACACGTTTTGTAAAGTTCAAAATCAGCATCGTTCTTTTCTCTTTCACTCCTTGACGTAAACTGGCTGTGGATTTCAGGGACAGAGCTGACAGCTGATGTGAAGGATACAGTAGATACTTGTGGAAGACTGTTTCTCCGTCATGAATACCACAGTCAGCAAACATCTCCTCTTGTTTCCTCTTGGATCACCAACTGTAGCGAAAACTGCGCCTTTGCCAGCTGCAGATGACTTGACAGACTCTCTCTCTCAACGCTGTCAACTGGGTCATTACTGGAACCAATCTCTCACTACTTCATGTTTAATGAAAGATCATGGCCTGGGCGTATTGTCAAATAGTGCCAAGTTTGTGTCTCCTATCTATGATCAAAAACAAACAAACCGCACCACGGCGTCCTTAAGACTGGTGTATAAATGTAACGTTAGTGCACATCTTCAGCGGCGCGTCATGGTTCAGGTGGAGCGCCGAAAGGGTTAATAGTAATGGTGGCTTTTAACGTTCACACCAAACTGATGTTGACAGTTCTGTCTTCTTTTTTTTTTGTCAACACAGGATAAAGAAAAAGAAATCATTTTAATGAGAAAAAGTAAAAAACAAAGATGGGAATTTTAAAAAAAAAGTAAACTCATGGTACGGAGGTTTCTGTGTTGCAATACAGACGGATATCCAACGGTCCATGGTCCTTATGACAAAGTCAATGCTGGTCGCAAAATGAGGCGACTGCAGGTGGAAATCTAAACAAATCTTTAAAAAAAATGTGTTGGAATAACTCCACCAAACTACATGGACAACCCTCCCACCCACCCCCCCCCCCCCCTTTTTTTTTTTTTTTTTTCTCATCATCACTTCGGTTAAAGAAAGTGGGAATACATTCTTAACATGTGGTCTTGTACCAGAATGCAGTTCTGTGGTGTTCTTTACACACACACACACACACACACACACACACACACACACACACACACACACACACACACACACACACACACACACACACACACACACACACACACATTTATATATTAATGCTGAACAATTAAGTAGTGGGGGAAAACAGGAGCAGGTTAACAATTCTTCCATCATTCTAGTTATGACTTGGCAAAGATTTGAAATTGAAAAAAAAAAAGTTGAAGATGAAGAAAATGGAAAAATGTATATTATAAAAACCATTCACTAGCTGCATGAGGGAACCATCGCAATCCCTGTCGAATATATATCAATGTATTTTCTTAATTTTATGTTCCCATTGTCTTCATCTTCAATTTAAAAAAAAATCTTTGCCAAGTCATTACTACGACGGAAGAATTGTTAACCTGCATTTGTTTCACCCCACTACTTAATTGTTCACACACACACACACACACACACACACACCCCCCGTCTGAACATCACTTTAACACCCCCGTCTGAAATCACGTTTAAATGGGAAGACAACACACACACAACACACACACACACACACACACACACACACACACACACACACACACACACACACACATATTATATATATATATATATATATATATATATATATATATATATATATATGTAATCATCCTCATCCTTATTAAGCATAATCAAGAAGTCCCCATAAGCAAAGGAGCAAAGTCAGTGGTCCTTCACTCCATGCTCCGCTCCTGTTAGTTATCAGCTTCCATTTCCTCTCCGCCTCCCTGCCCGTGATGAGGTCGTGTGACGATCATCAGTACTGACAAGTTCATGGGGCACTGTCGTTGGACGGACAGTGGCGGCGCCCTGCAGATATTGTCCGTCAGCCAGGAGAGGGGTGAGGAAAAGGGGTGTGGTGGTCGTGGTGGGTGGGTGGTGGAGATGGGGGCTGAGTTAGGTGGTGTCTCGCACGTGACGGCTCAGAACAGGCACCGCTGAACTAGGTCGAAGTAAGGCGGCCGCCGCGGTGCCGTGTCTCCTCCAGCGGGTCGCCTCATGACGTTCTGATCATGAACGCTCTCTGTGGACTGTGGTCCTTGAGCTTGCAACAGGATTAATCCAGGCGTGGTTGTGTATGCAACCCCCTACCCTTCACCCTCCCATATTCTCTCACCCTCCACCCCTCCCAACCCACCCCCCTCTCTCATGCACACCCCTCAAACTCAACCAGCTTCCGCAGCGGAGTGTTAATGGAGGTCACTCCCCGAGCGGGGCACTAAACGACCTGCTGTGCCTGTCTCACTGACGACGTGTGCCGGAATTATGACAATAGGCTGGTGGTACGAAAGACGTTTGGACGCGAGAGGCCACGGATATAGGGAGGGGAAGTGTGAGGGGGGGGGGGGGGGGGATCGATAGTGTCCCCCTGACCCGTTGTCTGGGTCTGGGTGAAGTGGCCGAATTATGGACGGGGGGGGGAAGGGGAGAGGGGGGGGGGGGGGGGGGGGGAAAACCCTCTGTAGTAGAGGCCTGGTAAATGTCGGGGCGAGATACGGCCGCCGTAAAATGAGATTGCCAAATCTACGGGGAATAAGGTGTGTGTGTGTGTGTGTGTGTGTGTGTGTGTGGTGTGTGAGAGAGAGAGAGAGAGAGAGAGAGAGAGAGAGAGGGAAAGAAAAGAGAGGGATAGAGGGGCAGAGAGGAAAGAGAGGGAGAGACAGAGAGAGAAGAAAGACAGAGGGAGACAGACAGACAGACAGAGAAAGGAGGTGGGATGGAAAACAGAGACAGACAGACAGACAGACGGAGACAGAAAGAGAGAGAGAGAGAGAGTCCGAGACAGACACGGAGACAGAAGTGAAACAGGAGAGGGTTGGGTATAGGAGAGTAGGAAATGGATGAAGAGCGTGGGGTAGGAGAAGTCTGGGGCATATTTTGAAGATGCCTGGGTACATACATACACACATCACACCTACAAAACCCAACCCCCAAATCACCATAGCCACTAAAAAATAAAACACGCCCCACTTCACACAGGGGGGAACATCCATATGACGTCACAGCCCCTAAATGTAGCCTGTTAAGGTCCGCTGAACCAAAAAAAACTACATAATTCCACTTACACTTCCCACAAGTCGAACCGCTCAGACTAAAATTAATGTGCACCAGCTCGCCTCAGTGAGCCACCGCGGAAACCCCATTTCCATTGCATGCGAAGAGGGCGGCGGGGGGAAGGTAGAGAGAGACAGAGAGGAGGATGTGGACAAGAGGGGAGGAGGAGAGTGGGGGGGGGGGGGGGGGGGGAGGAAACATCGGGAGGGATTCGATCGATCGCCCGTCCCCCACCCCCTCCCCTCCTGACCCCTCTGACGGCGCGAGAAGTGGTGGCCCAAGTAGAGTGGGGGCGGGGGAGACTGGGGTGGGGAGGGGGGGGGGGGGGGGGGGGGGCGCAGTGTATGGCGTTCTATACCTGTCAGACTGAGACATTCCCCACTCCCCCTTCTCCCCCCTCCCCCAGATGAGTTTGGCGAGACATTGGGAATGGCATGAGGAGGACGAGCCGGAAGGTGAGGAGAGGAGGGGGAGGGGAGGATGGTGATGAGAAGAGGGTGAGGGGAGCTGGAAAATGGACAGAAAGGGGGGGGAGGGGAGTGGGGGGGGGAAGTTGCTGCGGTGAGGGATAGAGGTCTAACGAGGAGAGGGCAGAAAGAAGGACAGGACAGAGAGAGAGGAGAGAGGGAGAGGAGGAGGAGAGAGGAGAGAGAGAGAGGAGAGAGAGAGAAGTGGCTAAGACAGAGAGAGAGAGATGAGAAGAGTAAGAGGTGGCAAGAAAGACAAGACACAGATTCACCCCACAACACACAAGACACAGGAGGAGAGGCACAGGGAGGGAACAACACGGCATGAGGCAGAGACAGAGGAGAGGAGAAGAGAGGGACCAGAGAGGAGGAGGGAGAGGAAGAGGACGGAGAGGAGAGAGAGTAGAGGAAGAGAGGCAGAAGAGAGAGAGGACAGGCAGAGACAGGAGAGAGAGAGGAGCGGTGAGGAAGAGGTGACAGAGAGAGGAGAGAGGAGGGAGAGAGGAGGGTGAGAGAGAGGGGGAGAGAGTGAGAGAGAAAGAGAGAGAAGGACATGAGAGAGAAGAGAGAGAGAGAGAGAGGAGAGAGAGAGAGAGAGGAGAGAAGAGAAGAGAGAGAGAGAGAAGGAGAGGAGGAGAGATGCACAAGAAGGGGAGAGAGAGGAGACAGAGGGGGAGAGGAGAGAGAGAGAGAGGGAGGAGAGGGAGGGGGAGCAAGCGGAGAGAGAGAGAGAGTAGAAGAGAGACATGAAGAGAGAGGGGAGAGAGAGGAGGAGAGGGAGGAGAGAGAGAGGAGGAGAGGAGAGAGGAGAGAGGAAGGGAGGAGAGGAGAGGGGGGCGGTGACACAGAGAGAGAGAGAGAGGGGGAGGGTGAGAGAGAGAGAGAGGAGAGAGAGAGAGGGGCAGAGTATAATACTAACACAAAATTAATGTTTTATTCAGAATAGGCACACACCTGAAGGAGATAGTCATGCTATAACTATCCACATCGATCATGCAGTTGGGCGCGCGCGCGCGCGCACGCGCGCGCGCGCGCGAGAGAGAGAGAGAGAGAGAGAGAGAGAGAGGAGAGAGAGAGAGAGAGGACAGACAGACAGACAGACAGAGGGCGTAATGAGCATCGTGCTTTGGCTACCACAGAGCTATCGGGAACAGGGGTGGGTGGATTGACACACAATGATGCCATAAACACCGACGCTGTCCTGTGTCGATGAGACCAAAGAGAGTGGTGTTGCCCTCAGTACACACATTGTAATGATCTCTCCTCTCTCTCTCTCTCTCTCTCTCTCTCTCTCTCTCTCTCTCTCTCTCTCTCTCTCTCTCTCTGTGTGTGCTTTGCATGCGCGCGCGGGTGTGTATGTGTGTGTGTGTGGTGTGTGTGTGTGTGTGTGTGTTTATATGTGTGTGTATGTGTGTATGTGTGTTTGTGTCTGCGTGTGTGTGTGTGTGTGTGTGTGCGCGCGCGCGCGCGCGCGCGCGTGTATGTGTGTGTGTACGTGCTTGTGTGTATATATGTGTATGTGTGTGCGTGCCTATGTGTATGTATATGTGTGTGTGAGACAGAGAGAGAGAGAGAGAGAGGAGAGAGAGAGAGAGAGAGAGAGAGAGAGGAGGAGATAGCGACTTTGACAAGGTAACAGCTCTGTTCGGCCATCTGCGGTCTTTTGTTTCCTATCTTCAAGAATTCACGTGTGGGTGGAAAATTTACCTCATGTGTTCTACTTGACATTAGATGTCTTTGAAAAGAATACATGTGTGTGTGTGTGTGTGTGTGTGTGTGTGTGTGTGTGTGTTTATATTTAAGTAACGCCTGGAATGAATAATAGCGCTTCATGTTTGGAACATGCCCTCGTTGATGTGTTTATATTGCAACATGATTTTGACAAGTTATCATGCCAAGTGTTAAATGGAAGACTAGCGGATGTTTTTTCCTCTTATTAACGATCACTCTTACCTAAAAAACCTTTCTGACGATGATAAAAATGTGCACCCAACAAGACGACGTCCAAAAGGCTTGATTCTCAGTCCACACGGAAAAAAAAAATGATGTTGAATTTAGTTACTGCATTTAGTTTTGTGCGTTCTGAATGGCGTATGTAATGGCGATCTTTACAGTTGTTTTCACATTCATTACGGACTCAGGTAGTAGGGTAGTCGGGTTAGTTCCTTTTCCTGAAGATTTATTTAGCGCATTACAAACCAGTCGCAGATTATGTGTATCTGAAAAGACAGATTCTGATCATCAACGTTTGAAATCTAGTTATGTCCAAAAAAAAAAGATGTATTAAATATGAAGATGCTGAACCCACATCGGTCGTGTCTCAAACATGTGGTTTGGAACAATGAGTATGCTCTACAATACTGCAGGGACACGCAGCCCTTGGAGTGTAAGTTAAAAATAGTATGCCGTGGGACTTATTGATGTCAATGCGAATGATGCTCTACGTGTATTTAATCAATGTGTGAGATAACAAGCAGGACGTACGAAAAGAGAGACCACATGTTAGGATGAAAATGTCAAACGAACGGAATGATCAAGAATGCACGTCTCCTCTGCAGATGGCAAGAAGGTTGCTGAGAACGTTTAGAAGAACAAAAAAGATAGAGAGCAGATATACACCTTGTAAGGCAAGGAGAGACTGCAGAAATTCATTAAATAGGAAGAGGAAGAAAATCACATTGATCTTGTTTTTGATACGATCTCTAATTCCATTAGAAAACCAAAAAGGAAGTTTTTGGCAAAACATGCGTGAAATGTCAAAAAGAAAAACAATTATTTACAGTTTTACGGAGGAAAGCTTATTTAACCATTTTAGGAGGGTTCTTGGTAGAGAGTTTGAGAAGTCAAGTAAAGCAATCTTCAGATTTTTTTTAGCTGAGGAAGACTAGTTAAACCATTTTAGAAGAGTTCTTGATAATATGAGAAGTCAGCTAATAATGATGATCCTAATAATAAAAGTGGTTTTGAAGACAATGATGAACATATCATAATACTGATGAAAATGATGAGGATGAAGAGTCCAATCATGTCTCAACACAACCAGTTTTAAAAGAAGAAATTCTCATTGTAATTAGAAAATTAAATATTGTAAAGCAGCTGAACCAGATGCCATCGTTTGTGAATTCTTCATAGATATACATAATGAAGTGATTGGCTTCCTATTAAAATATCTGAATTCCCTATTTGATACCGGAAAGTACCCTGATAACTGGACCGAATGTTTAAAGAAGGAAAACCCTAACGATTCAATAGTAAACTATGTAGTTCAATTCTGAATTCAAGACTGCAGAAATGGACTGATCAGAATAACGTAACAGGTGAACATCAAGCAGGGTTTAGAAAGGACTATTCTACCGTAGACCACGCGTTTACACTGTTATCAGTCATCAAAATACGGTTTTAAACTTAGAATTTATAGATTTTGAAAAAAGACTTTGATATCATTGCAGAAAAAAACTTTTATCGTCCATTTTTTTCAAGAATGGTACTAAGGAAAAACTTCCATGATGTTTTAACAATACATACAAAATTACAAAAAAGCAGACTTCATTGTTAATTTCACTGGCTATACAAACACATTGAGTGAAACATGAAGAAGTTTGCCTTCCTCTGTTTTCTTCTTTTTTTTTCAACGACGAACTTGCTTTAGAGATAATGAACAAAGGAAGGCAAATTTTATCACTAATATGACTGAATTGTTCATCTTTTTATTTGCTGATGACAATTGCTTGATATTCAAGATTGTCGTTGGGCTGCAAACAAAGCTAAACAATTCATATATTTAATTTGTGTATTCTAGTATACGCTTCTACTCCGTTACAACTCAAGTAATTGTGGAGAAATAGTAGGACAATTGTCTTTGAAAAGGCGGCTTTCTAGCAGAAACAGAGAGAAAGGGGACTACAATGATGCTGAAATGACCGTTGTTTGTTCGCATCGTTATTTAGAAATAGTACTTACCACTAAACTCAGTTTTTTGTTAACCTTGTCATTGTTTAGC
>JADBJO010004461.1:7500-10000 GCA_016801955.1 Conus betulinus | reverse complement strand
TAAAAAAAAATGTATGTATGCACACACACACACACACACACACACACACACACACACACACACACACACACACACACACAGAGAGAGAGAGAGAGAGAGAGAGAGAGAGAGAGAGAGAGAGAGAGAGAGAGAGAGAGAGAGAGAGAAGAAAACATAATTAAACTGAGAGGGGCGTTGAGGCAGACAGTATATGAGACAGAGATATAATTGAAAAACAGAGACAGGCATGTAGACAGACAGACAGACAGACAGACAGACAGACATGTAGACAGACAGACAGACAGAGCACTGCTGACGGGTCGGGACTCCAGGATGCCAATGATAAAAGTAATGTATGATGTTCCCAGAGCCGCAGACTTTCTCCTCCGCAGTTCTTACCCCGTGCCTTCAGTTCCGCGTCAATCTGACGACGATGGATGGCATCGCTTTGGGAACGTGTGGCCGGCATGAACTTGGCACTGCCAAGGCAGACCTGGGCGACAGAAAGATGTGGAACAGGAAGAGTCTTGTGGCGCTTGTCAGTTGGAATCTGTTGGTTATAGATGGCATTGGTGCAGAAAGCCTGGAAGCAGTGTCTGGTTTCTGTCTCTCTCTCTCTCTGTTTCTCTCTCTCTCTGTCTCTCTCTCTCTCTCTCTCTCTCTCTGTTCCCCCCCCCCCTCTCTCTCTTTGTCTCTCTTTCTCTGTCTTTGTCTCTCTCTGTCTCTCTCCCTCTCTCTCTGCCTGTTTCTGTTTGTGTGTCTCTCTCTCTTTCTCTCCCTGTGTCTCTCTGTCTCTGTCTCCTCTCTCTCTCTCTCTCTCTCTCTCTCTCTCTCGTTTTTAGGTTTTAAATGTGATTTTTTAAAAAAGAACTTAATACGGGCAAAAGTGCGGATCCAGACTACATCCTTCGTGAAATGTTTAAAAAAAAATGCGAATAACTCTGTGCTGAATTTTCTCGTTGCTCTGTTCAACAAGTCATTTGAAAGTTGAACCTTTCCTTTAGAATGGGGCAAAATCTATTGTCATTCCAACACTCAAGAAAGGCGTTAACTAGTGGGGTAAGTAAAGTCTACACCCATATTTGAATAAAGACTCGCTAAATGAGTGGAAAGGGAAGAAAAGATCATTGAAGAACAGGCAGGTTGTAGGGCCAATGACAGCACTATAGACTATAAAGTAACTTTGAACGCATTTGTCCACATTGACCTTTGGCGTTGTGTGTGGCTTTTGTTGATTTTGTTTAAGCCTTCAATTCTGTAAATAGGAATATTTGGGGGAATGTTTTAGGGACAAGATAAACAACACGCAGGACAATGGAAACAAAGAACGAGCAAATACTTATCTTCTTGAATTCAGCGCAAGATGGGCGTTATTATCATCATTTACTGTTTGAACTCGCTCGCTCTGTCTCCTTCCCAACGGCCTCGTTTTCATTCAACACTCATCTTCCGCCAAATTCAAGAAGACGAGTGATTGCTCGTTCTTCGTTTCCATTGTCCTGAACTTTTGTTTCTCTTGCCTCGAGAAGATCTAAAAGGTCGAAACGCGTCGCGTTTTGTCTTGTAATTGTTTTTTCCCTTGTGAACCGGCGGAGTTACTTCAATTTTTTTTTAACTTGCTTCTTTTCCTTTAAATCATTGTTTCGAACAGCCACAATCCGCCTTGACAGGTTCAGATGAAGAACCTTTGGTCTAGATGAGAATAATTTTTGGACTAGTATAGATGCCTCAGTAGTCCCCCCCCCCCCCCCCCCGTCATACACACACATACACACACACACACACACACACACACACACACACACACACACACACACACACACACACACACACACACACTCCACCCCTCCTGCCTGTTGTGGGGACCATGCTTCTGAGGCTTGGAGTCATTTCGTTCTCAGTTGCAGAGGCTGCGATGACTTGAGCAAAACAATGTGTCATTTCAGACTTTAGAAAAAAAGCCTAAAGGAAGGACACATAATCAAAATCTTAATAGAAAATCACAATGCCACTCTTCTAATTTTCGACCACGTGGCCTTTTTGAAGAGAGAGAGAAAAAAAAAAAACAGTGCCACTACGTGATGTCCGTCTTTGGCAAACTGGTCAGAGCAAACTGGTTTGCTCTGACCCGTTGCCAAAGATGGACATCACGTAGTTGCATTGTTTTGTTTTGTTTTGTTTTGTTTTGTTTTCTCTCTTGAAAAAGGCCACGTGGTCGAAAATTAGAAGAGTGGCATTGTGATTTTTTCTTTACTGTTTTCTTCCCTTTGGAGGACTGTTGCTTTGGTTTCTGATAGTTGAAACAAAATCTGAATGTCTGAGAGTGATGATATCATTAGGTCTCGTGCAAAGTATATACCGGAGGCAGGATCAATGGGGGTAAAAGAATATGGTTAACGACTAAGTGTATGAAATGGTTTAACGCTCGTTTTGTGCCTTCCTCTTTAAGAATCTTTAGGAGTATAAATCTAACAAGATGCAAAGCATATAAACGTACTACCAGTTTATCTTGAATACGCGT
>JADBJO010004461.1:0-5000 GCA_016801955.1 Conus betulinus | reverse complement strand
CTTCATAAGGCTTACCTTTCCTACAAATATCAGGTGTCCCAGTGGCTCAGTGGTTAGTGCGCGAGTCATTAAGTGGAAAATGAGCATGTCCAGGGGGTCATGAGTTCAAATCCCAGCCATGGCTCGTCCCAAGATGGGGAAAAAAAGGGACAGCAGAGGGACATCCGGAGTCATGAACCGGGTGTGGCCCAATCCCCCCTAGAGTGTCAGGAGATAAGGGCCGAAACACTTGCTTGAAGGGGCTTCTCTTCTGAGGACTCTCTGCTGCCACGCTCTCCACGAGTTTCTTTCTACTACAGCGCCGTTCATCATGGCAGTGTCTTCCCTGCTCTAGCGGACTCTGGGACAACAGAGGCCACACGCCACAATGAGGATTTTGCACTAAAACACTATATAATCCATGTCGGCGTTTTTGAGGCCTGCCGTAAATTTGAGCCAGCATTTGATGTTGAAACTGGTACTTGATCAAAAGAACAACTCCCCACCAAGTATTCTCCTTGCTTTGGGGAGATTTTCACCGATGAAATCACAAATAATCTTCAAATACATGACCTTTCCCTTAGTTGACATCACATTTCAGGCTTTTGCACTCATTCTTGACCCTATCTTTGCGCCAGCTTGAAGCGCCCAAATAGACCCATTCCCTTGATTTTAAGCTGTCTGCTTGGAACCACCACCTGGATGGTACTTTGATGACCATGTGAAAGAAAATGAGGAGAATTCACTTTCAGACACAAGAAACATTCTCAAAACGATCTAATTGCACCAGTCTATTCGTTCGTTTACTTACATACTTATCTTTTTGGTGGCTGCCTGACATTTTCTTTCTCTCTTTTCTTTTTTTCTTTCTTTCTTTATCCATATGTTCATTTGTTTGTTTGTTCCTTTGTTAGCTGGATGCCTGCCTGCGCGCACATTCGATTTGCCCCCATGTGTTTTTCCCTGAACGAATTGGCTCCATGAGAGATAATCGGCAGTCCGGGGAAGATCCTTTCATCCTGAGCAGAGACCCACCGCCCTGTTTCAGCAGCCAGACAACGAACAGCGGGGGTGGGGTGAGGGGTGGGGTGGGGGGATGGATGGGGGTGGGGGAGACTGGCAGATCAACAGACATCGGTGTGAGCCGGGATGGGGTGGGGGGGGGGGAGGGGGACGGGAGGGAAGTGGGGGGGGGGGGAAAAGGAAGGAAAAGACAAAGAGATGATTAGCAGAAAAGACAGAGGAGAAAGAAGGGCGCCAGAGACGACTTTGAAGAATGAGACCTGGAAAGACGTTAAGCCGGGACAAGGGGGTTGAATGATGGAGGGGGGGGGGGGGGTAAAAGATGGGGAGATAAACGGGAGTTGGAGGGGGGGGGGGAGAGGAGGAAGGTTGAGGGGAGAGAGGTTGGAGAGTGGGTGGGGTGGGGGTGGGGTGGGGGGGACAAAAACCAAGGTTAGTGAAAGAATATGGGGTGGAAGAAAGCGCGGTGGGGGGGGGGGGGGGGGGGGGGGGGGGGACCTCAAAAATCTTGAGTCCAGGACAAGAAGGGTTTTGGGGGCCGCGCGTGGGAAATGGACTGTAGTGTCATGAAGGTGCGGGTGTTAAGGGTGTGAGGGAGTTGGTGGGAAATGGACTGTAGTGTCGTGAAGATAGGGTTGTTAAGGGGTGAGGGGTTGGTGGGAAATGGACTGTAGTGTCATGAAGGTAGCGGTGTAAGGGGTGAGGGGGTTGGTGGGAAATGGACTGTAGTGTCATGAAGGTAGCGGTGTTAAGGGGTGAGGGAGGTTGGTGGGAAATGGACTGTAGTGTCATGAAGGTAGCGGTGTTAAGGGGTGAGGGGTTTGGTGGGAAATGGACTGTAGTGTCATGAAGGTAGCGGTGTTAAGGGGTGAGGGAGTTGGTGGGAAATGGACTGTAGTGTCATGAAGATAGCGGTGTTAAGGGGTGAGGGAGTTGGTGGGAAATGGACTGTAGTGTCATGAAGGTAGCGGTGTTAAGGGGTGAGGGAGTTGGTGGGAAATGGACTGTAGTGTCGTCATGAAGATGGGTGTTAAGGGGTGAGGGGTTCGTGGGAAATGGACTGTAGTGTCGTGAAGGTAGCGGTGTTAGGGGTGAGGGAGTTGGTGGGAAATGGACTGTAGTGTCATGAAGATGGGTTGTTAAGGGGTGAGGGGGTTTGGTGAAAATGGACTGTAGTGTCATGAAGGTAGCGGTGTTAAGGGGTGAGGGAGTTGGTGGGAAATGGACTGTAGTCATTAAGATGGGTTGTTAAGGGGTGAGGGGTTTGGTGGGAAATGGACTGTAGTGTCATGAAGGTAGCGGTGTTAAGGGGTGAGGGAGTTGGTGGGAAATGGACTGTAGTGTCATGAAGGTAGCGTTGTTAGGGGTGAGGGGTTGGTGGGAAATGGACTGTAGTGTCATGAAGGTAGCGGTGTTAAGGGGTGAGGGGGTTGGTGGGGGAAATGGACTGTAGTGTCATGAAGGTAGCGGTGTTAAGGGGTGAGGGAGTTGGTGGGAAATGGACTGTAGTGTCGTGAAGGTAGCGGTTGTTAAGGGGTGAGGAGTTGGTGGGAAATGGACTGTAGTGTCATGAAGGTAGCGGTGTTAAGGGGTGAGGGAGTTGGTGGGAAATGGACTGTAGTGTCGTTAAGATGGGTTGTTAAGGGTGAAGGGGTTCGTGGGAAATGGACTGTAGTGTCATGAAGGTAGCGGTGTTAAGGGGTGAGGGAGTTGGGGGAAAATGGACTGTAGTGTCGTGAAGAGCGGTGTTAAGGGGTGAGGGGGTTCGTGGGAAATGGACTGTAGTGTCGTGAAGGTAGCGGTGTTAAGGGGTGAGGGAGTTGGTGGGAAATGGACTGTAGTGTCATGAAGATGGGTTGTTAAGGGGTGAGGGGGTTCGTGGGAAATGGACTGTAGTGTCGTGAAGGTAGCGGTGTTAAGGGGTGAGGGAGTTGGTGGGAAATGGACTGTAGTGTCGTGAAGATGGGGTGTTAAGGGGTGAGGGAGTTGTGGGAAATGGACTGTAGTGTCGTGAAGATGGGGTGTTAAGGGGTGAGGGAGTTGGTGGGAAATGGACTGTAGTGTCATGAAGATAGCGGTGTTAAGGGGTGAGGGAGTTGGTGGGAAATGGACTGTAGTGTCATGAAGGTGGGGTGTTAAGGGGTGAGGGAGTTGGTGGGAAATGGACTGTAGTGTCGTGAAGGTGGGTGTTTAAAGGGTGAGGGAGTTCATGGGAAATGGACTGTAGTGTCATGAAGATGGGGTGTTAAGGGGTGAGGGAGTTGGGGGAATGGACTGTAGTGTCATGAAGGTGGGGGTGTTAAGGGGTGAGGGAGTTGGTGGGAAATGGACTGTAGTGTCGTGAAGATGGGGTGTTAAGGGGGTGAGGGAGTTGGTGGGAAATGGACTGTAGTGTCGTGAAGGTATGGGGTGTTAAGGGGTGAGGGAGTTGGTGGGAAATGGACTGTAGTGTCGTGAAGATGGGTGTTTTAAGGGTGAGGGAGTTGGTGGGAAATGGACTGTAGTGTCGTGAAGATGGGGTGTTAAGGGGTGAGGGAGTTCATGGGAAATGGACTGTAGTGTCGTGAAGAGGG
The DNA here is from genome assembly GCA_016801955.1 of Conus betulinus. NCBI lineage: Eukaryota > Metazoa > Mollusca > Gastropoda > Neogastropoda > Conidae > Conus > Conus betulinus. Next base: position 1,425 of record JADBJO010004461.1, on the reverse strand, counting down.
TGGGGTGTTAAGGGGTGAGGGAGTTCATGGGAAATGGACTGTAGTGTCATGAAGGTGGGGTGTTAAGGGGTGAGGGGGTTCGTGGGAAATGGACTGTAGTGTCGTGAAGATGGGGTGTGTTAAGGGGTGAGGGAGTTCATGGGAAATGGACTGTAGTGTCGTGAAGATGGGGTGTTAAGGGGTGAGGGAGTTCATGGGAAATGGACTGTAGTGTCGTGAAGATGGGGTTGTTAAGGGGGTGAGAGGGAGTTGGTGGGAAATGGACTGTAGTGTCGTGAAGATGGGGTGTTTAAGGGGTGAGGGAGTTGGTGGGAAATGGACTGTATGTGTCATGAAGGTGAGGGAGGGGGTTGTTAAGGGGTGAGGGGAGTTGGTGGGAAATGGACTGTAGTGTCGTGAAGGTGGGGTGTTAAGGGGTGAGGGAGTTCATGGGAAATGGACTGTAGTGTCGTGAAGGTATGGGGTGTTAAGGGGTGAGGGAGTTCATGGGAAATGGACTGTAGTGTCGTGAAGATGGGGTGTTAAGGGGTGAGGGAGTTCATGGGAAATGGACTGTAGTGTCGTGAAGATGGGTGTTAAGGGGTGAGGGAGTTCATGGGAAATGGACTGTAGTGTCGTGAAGATGGGGTGTTAAGGGGTGAGGGAGTTCATGGGAAATGGACTGTAGTGTCGTGAAGATGGGGGTGTTAAGGGGTGAGGGAGGTTCGTGGGAAATGGACTGTAGTGTCGTGAAGATGGGGTGTTAAGGGGTGAGGGAGTTCATGGGAAATGGACTGACTGTCATGAAGGTGGGGTGTCATGAGGTGGGTTGTTAAGGGGTGAGGGGGAGTTCATGGGAAATGGACTGTAGTGTCGTGAAGATGGGGGTGTGTTAAGGGGTGAGGACTGAGTTCATGGGAAATGGACTGTAGTGTCGTGAAGATGGGGTGTTAGGGGGTGAGGGAGTTCATGGGAAATGGACTGTAGTGTCATGAAGGTATGGGTGTTAAGGGGTGAGGGAGTTTGTGGGAAATGGACTGTAGTGTCGTGAAGAGGGTTGTTAAGGGGTGAGGGAGTTGGTGGGAAATGGACTGTAGTGTCATGAAGGTGGGGGTGTTAAGGGGTGAGGGAGTTGGTGGGAAATGGACTGTAGTGTCGTGAAGGTGGGGTGTTAAGGGGTGAGGGAGTTCATGGGAAATGGACTGTAGTGTCGTGAAGATGGGGTGTTTAAGGGGTGAGGGAGTTGGTGGGAAATGGACTGTAGTGTCGTGAAGATGGGGTGTTAAGGGGTGAGGGAGTTGGTGGGAAATGGACTGTAGTGTCGTGAAGATGGGGTGTTAAGGGGTGAGGGAGTTGGTGGGAAATGGACTGTAGTGTCGTGAAGATGGGGTGTTAAGGGGTGAGGGAGTTCATGGGAAATGGACTGTAGTGTCGTGAAGATGGGGT
>JADBJO010004460.1:196895-198096 GCA_016801955.1 Conus betulinus | reverse complement strand
AGAGAGAGAGAGAATTAATTCTACAATACACAAGTCCCACCCAACCCTACCCACAATCTTCCCTGGGGGGTTTAGTGGCGGATCTAAAGCCTGGCGGCGATGGATACCCTCTAATTGCCGCTCACTGGGCCGTTCATTGGTTGCCCCCAACCCAGTTGACCGATCACCTTTGGATCCCGGCATAAAGACACGTCTTGGGACCGATAAACGATCGCGCGAGATCCCCTGACAGCTTTTAGTCTGACTTGATCAGCGGTATTCAGACGACGCCCCCCCAGAAGTCTGATGAGAGGACAATAGCGGTTGGTGGCGGTTGTGGTGGTGGGGGTGGGTGGAGAGGAGTGGGGGGGGGGGGGGGGTGCGAGAGAGGAGAGAGAGAGAGAGATTGAGAGAGAAACCAGGAAAAAACGACAAGGAAAACATTCTCATGGAGGCCAGAAGAAACGTTTCAAAGGCAACCTCAGATCTTCCCTGAAGGCCTTCGACATCAGCCACACAACATGGGGAGCAGACTGCCCAGGACAGAGATGGATGGCGATCAGTTGTCCGCAAAGGTGCAGAGACCTGTGAAAGTAACAATTGCTGCAGCTGGGCAGCGCAGGATGATCAGGAAGACCAGCACCATCAGACCTCCAACTGCCGCCACCATCCCCTGTCCGTACTGTGATAGGTCCTTCCGGGCGCAGATCGGCCTGACCAGCTATCTACGCACTCACCCCCGATCCCAGGATGACTAGATGGTCTTCGTCGTCTCGACGGACAAACAACAACACACAAAAACCATTAATTAGACTTCTCGTGGCCGCGCTAATGAAAAGCGCTAAGCAGAAAGGCGCACGCCTTCCTCATTGATGGCTCTTCTTCTTCCTCTCTTCTTCTTCCTCTTCCTCTTCTTCTTCTTCTTCTTCTCCAACACTCAGATGGTGATGCCCGTTGCCCGCACGAAGCTGGCTGTCCTCCGAAGGCCTGTCAGGTCCCCCTAGAGCTTGGCCCTCAGAGCCACTGGCTCCGGCCCTGTGTCCAGCCCGGCAGCAGCAGCATGGAGGTGACAATCCTGTAGTATGTGCTCGGTGTCCATGTCGGCCTCTCTGCATGGGCTCATCGCAGACTGGCCAGTCTGGTACTTTTTGAACACGTAGGTATTCAGTCTGTGATGACCAGTCCTTGATCTGAAACAGTAGTTCTTTATCTTCTCTGCTTA
>JADBJO010004460.1:186895-191895 GCA_016801955.1 Conus betulinus | reverse complement strand
GAGTGTACTTCATAATTTATTCTGAGCCGCTCCCCCTCCCTTACCCCTTCACCAAGATACAAGACACAAGATAAAAGAATACTTTATTATCTCAGTTCTGAGAAATCACAATCGTGCTGCTGACTAACTATACATTGGTTACATTAAAAAATCAACTGAGTTATAATCTAAAACTTCATACATGTAGATAAACACACACACACACACACACACACACACACACACACACACACACACACACACACACACACACACACACACACACACATCACTTACTGATCTTCAGAATTTGCTTAAAAAACAGAAACAACACTGTCGGACTTAAATTCTCATTAAAAGAAGCATTTAAGTGTATGTACACAATAAATGATCAAACAACAGTAAAATACATTTGAATAAACAACAATATTTATAATAGATTTTCAGTATTGCACAATGGTCACATTTGATTTCACAGAATACTGAAATACATATAATAGGAAATAATAGCTAAACACATAAAAGCAGTTAGATCACACACACACACACACACACACACACACACACACACACACACACACACATACACACACACACTCATATGCATACACCTACATACACATACTCACATGCATGCGCATATACACACGTGCACACACACACACATGAATCAATAAATGAACTAACATAAGAATAACAGACCAGTCGGCAACAACCATGCCTCAATCAAATTTTGATTATTGCACACAGAAAATAAAGACACTGAATATAAAAAGGCAGTAAAGTGTATAATTATGGCAAAGAACAGTAAAAACACCTTGGTAAACAAACATACCACACACACACACACACACACACACACACACACACACACACACACACACACACACACACACATATTTATTCAATCACACACGCACACTCACTCACATGAAAAGCACATACACACATACATATATGTGTACGTCCCCCCCCCCCCCCTCCCTTGTTCCCCCACCCCACCCCCACCCCCATCCCGCACACACACAGACACAGTTATTGCTTGTTAAGAAGGGATATAGACATTGGGATAACACTCTCTTTTGTTCTTACCAATCGGACCTTTGGCACCCTGAACCGTCGGCCAGATGGGAGCAGTTCATAATTATGGGCCAGGACATGTGAGGAGTCTTTTTTGCAATTTCTCTTGCCTTTCTTACAGCATGCTTCTCATACACTTCACTCCTGCTCGCTTGCCTTTTAACTACAACTTTCCCACACACATTCACAGTCTTGTTCAAACACATTGTTTTTTTTTTCACATTGAGCCCACCAAACCAGCACAAGAAGCCAAAGGTTCAAACAGATTCAATAAAACCATCTGTAAAACTGTGCAAGGATTTTTGAGTTTACAGGGAGTGAGCGCAGCTTTTGCAAACAGTAAACCCTGGACTGACATTTCTTATGAACAGCTGCAGTGTTGAAATCAAAAGTTCATTTGTTGTCAATTACTGTGCCCAGATATTTATACTGAGACACCCTTTCCATAGTCTGACCATCAATTACAAGGTCTGCAATATGGGATGGGGCTCTACGGAAATCTATCACCAGTTCTTTTGTTTTGCTGACATTTAAATTCAGAAAGTTTTCAGAACACCAGGCGGTAAATTTACTGACATTATCTAATGGGTAGTGTCTAAGTTAGACAGATCAAGGGTGGCTGTGTCATCAGAATACTTAATAAGCGGCGTTGTGTTTGAGCCTCTACAGTCATTGGTATAAATAGTGAAGAGCACAGGTGAAATCACAGTGCCTTGGGGTGAGCCAGTGGATGTGGAACGTGGGGAAGACAAGTTCCCTGGTAACAAACTGATTGAGATCTCCTGACAAGAAAGCTCATAATCAAAACAATCAATCTTGGGGAAACCTGAAGAGTGAGTAGTTTCTGTGCCATGAGGTGAGGTTGTATTGTGTTGAATGCTGAAGAGAATCAATGAAGAGTATTCTGACAAACGAATTTGGTGTGTCTAGATTTGTGTGCTGAGTAATGTAATGGTTGCATCGTCTGTGGATCTACTTCGCTTGTATGCAAACTGGAAAGGATCGAGTTGATGCTGTGTGTTTGTGAAAGCAGTTTGGAAAGAACGATGCGCTCAAAACATTTAATCACAATGCTAGTGAGAGCAACAGGCCTGTAATCATTCAGCTGGGGATGGTTTTCTTGACTTGGGGACTGGGCAGACGGTTGAGTTTTTCCAAATAGTTGGGACGACACATTCTCTCAGGGACCATGAAAAAAGTTTACTGAAAATCCTACTAAGCTGTGGAGCACATGATCTTAAGTCTTCCACTGACACAGTCAGGACCTACTGCTTTATGTAGATGGAGTTTCTTGAGAAGTCTCTCAGCGCTAAGGCCAGGGACCTCCATGTCATCTGAATCATCCTCCTCCCTTATCTTCTTATGGAGGTCAGATACCACGTTGGAAAGGTCATCTCTAAGGTCATCACGTTCAAAACGACAGCAGAAATCATTTAGTTCGCTAGCGAACTTGATTTTATCACTTTCAGGCAAAGAGCAAAAGTTACGTTTTTGGCTTGTCCTGACCTGACAGTATTTTCAGCCCTCGCCAAGCATCTCGCGTGTTGCCCGACTGAAACTTGTCTTCAACTTTCTCCTTGTGTTCTAGTTTTGCTGAGCGAATTTCGCCTCTGAGCCTCTTTTGAACTAGTTTTCTTTCTGCTTTATCACCACACTGACAGGCCTTTTCTTTTGGCTAATTGTGGCTTTCAGTGACCTGGATATCCATGGCTTATTGTTGGGATATATTTGTACAGTTTGGGGGGAATGATCATATTCTCGCAAAATACAACATAATGGGAAATCCCTTCTACAGCTTCGTTAATGTCTTGTGAAGAATCAAGGAAATGTCCCAGTCTGTACATTCGTAACAGCCCGGCAATGCCTCAATTGCCTCTCCAGACCACATCTTTATGTCTTTGTTTACAACTGCTTCTGTCTCTATCTTGGGTCTATAAGCAGGGATCAGATGGACTGTGTCATGATCAGAATTACCAATATTTGGAAAGGGGGGGGGGGGGGGGGGGGGGGGGGGGGCAGATTTATAAGCAGCTTTAATGTTGCCATAGCAACGGTCTGGTTGTCCTTGCGGGCGTGTGTTGCATTAACGTATTGTTTGAATTTTGGAAGGACAGTCTGTAAGTCACATGAATTAAAGTCTCCCAGTACCAAGTTAGAAACATCGGGTGAAACAGTCTGCAAAGGAGCGGACAACATCGGCTATTTCCGTAGCTGCTTTAGCTTTGTCGGCCATTGGGTGTGAGTATACAGCCGTAACAAACACTTGTCCACATTCACGAGGTAGATATAAAGGTCGCAGTGACAATGAGAGGAGATCAACATTGGGGGTACACATTTGCTTTCTCACTGTTATGTTCTCACGTTTACAGTACTTTTCATTCACATAAAAACACACTCCACCATCATGGTATTTATCGGCCAAGGTCGGGTCTCTGTCTCCTCGATACGGCACACCGAAAACCATCGATGAACGCACGATCATCACTGACATTAGTATCAAACCAAGTCTCAGAAAAAAAAAAAACACACAAACAGGCATCTCTATACTCTCTCGTATTACTGACATCACAACACAACTCATCGAAGTTGTAGCTCGGAGGTTTTGGTCGAAGTGAACGGGTGTTGTCTAGTATGATAGAGGGGACGGATTGGAGGGTTTGTTTACATCTGAGCTTCCGTCATATGCCTCCTCTTTTCCATCGTTTCCGTGTTCGGGGCTTGGGGCAGCATAATTGTCAGTAGGCACACTTGGAATGATATCAGATGGGAAAGAATCAAAGCCAGAAGGTAAAACATTTGTATTTGCTCTTAGCAGCAGGATGGAATCACGTGAGTACTGAATGGGTCTGACAAATCCAGTTCCAGGCATACCTTCATGTTGTCCGCCATGTTGTGAGAAACTCACCTCTGCACAATCGCACTTCCACACACAAAATATCACTGCTACCACCAACAACACAGTCCAAAAACCACGCAGCCCGCAGCTCGACATTCTAACACAACTCTCAGTACAACTTGCAAACAGTTTCACCGGCAGCAAACAAATAAACAAGTAATAGCAGCCAGCGAACGACGGGTCGGCCCCTCGTGAAGCGCCCCGGAAGTAGCACCAGGAAGTGATTCGCTCGGCCTCCCCCCCCCCCCCCCACACACACACACACACACACACACACTCTAAACCAAACATAGTAAAAGCTTATTTCACACTCAAGGCGCAAAAATGAGATTAGTGAATATTCGACAAAAGTCTTTTTCGGAGTTACAAACAAATGGCGTGGAAAAATGCACACACACCACCAATACTCCTTTGATTAGAGTCGGCATGAGAAGGATACTCGGTGTGTGTGTGTGTGTGTGTGTGTGTGTGTGTGTGTGTGTGTGTGTGTGTGTGTGTGCGCGCTGTTTATTTGTTCATGTCTGCTATTTAACACATCAGAGAGGAACATATTTCTTGAACATTCCCTCATGTGTTTTGTGCTTTTGTATATAAAAAAAAAATCCTTACACTTTTGCTTTGGGTTGTTTGTAATGCTGCACTCTGTTTTGCTTTTCCAAGTTACTTCAATTATACTCTTATGTTTTAAATCTGGCAAAACAAGGGACAAACAAATTACAACACAACAAAAACACGACGCGTTTCGACCTCTTTGGTCTTCTTTACACACACACACACACACACACACACACACACTCTCTCTCTCTCTCTCTCTCTCTTTCAACAACGTCCATCCAGCGTCCAGTCTAAGAAGAATTTGCTCGTTCTTCACTTTCCTTGCCCTCTATGTTGCTCCTCTTGCCTGAACAGGACCTAAGAGGTCGAAACGCGTCGTGTTTTTGTCTCGTATTTTTTGTTTGTCCCTTGTGTCTGGCGGATTTATCATAATTTCTCTATAAAACTTTGTTTAAATTTCTATCGTTTCTCTTTAAAAATGTGTTTCAGT
>JADBJO010004460.1:169395-171895 GCA_016801955.1 Conus betulinus | reverse complement strand
GGAGAGGGGAGTGGGGGGATGTTGTCACAGCTGTGGCCAAGGTGTTGAGGTGTTTTTTTTTTTTTCCCTCTTTTGTGTGTGTGTGTGTGTGTTGTGTGTTTGTCTTAGAGAGTCCGTTTGTGTGAACTTGACAATGACACCAGCCTGCATGGTGTCGTTTACAGGTATATGTTTTTACCTCGGGATCTGTGGTGGGTGTGTGTGTGTGTGTGTGTGTGTGTATGTGTGTGTGTGTGTGGTGTGTGTGTGTGTATGTGTGTATGTGTGGTTGTGTGAGTGTGTGTGTGTGGTGAAGGTTCAGTGAGAGATGGGTGGGCTGTTTTGCGTGCGCGCGCGCCCCTGGGTTGTGTGTGTGTTGTGTGTGTGTGGGTGTTTGTGTAAGGAAAATGTCCATGAAATTTACCACTGACTCTGTGATCTACTCTTAAACACAGTTTTAGGACACAGGTGTACAGAACCACACACACACACACACACACACACACACACACACACACACACACACTGACTGACCTGAAACCATTTACTGTCAGATTAACATAGTATTGTACACACACCACACACACACACACACACACACACACACACACACACACACAGGCGCGCGCGCGCGCACGAAAACAGCCCACCCTCTCTCACTGAACATTCACCACACACAAGAAACGCCATCCAGTTTTGTCGATCTGTTATTTTGTTTTTTCAGCGTTGGTTCTTCTCCTCCCTCGCCCGTCGTGAATGCATGCAGGCACTGAAGCCCCTAGTTCAACAACCTCTGTGCGCACAAGGTCCAGCCGACCATGCTTCGCTGAAAGCACGTGCCACACGCTTTAGTTCCGCCTCGTGACCTCAATAGACCTGAAGCCTTTCACCCCTTCATCCATCTCCCTCCCTCCTCCCTTCTAGCAGCAGCAGCAACGACTGGCGAATCGCGCGATCTCTTTCAGATAGACAGCCAATCACAACCGTGATGACAAAATCCGTCCATCCAATCACGTCGCGCGACACATAAGATCGATGTACACGAATCGCAGACCACGAGAATAAAAAAAAAAAAAAAAAAAAAAAAAAAACCAACTAACAACACACACACACACACCACACACACACAAAACAGTTAACCAACCTAACCCTCTTCTTCAGAGTTTTCACGTTTCTAGTCCACTCATTTTTACAGTATAAATACATTCCATCTTAAATACAAACATGATTAATATCATATGTTTTTAATCTATATAATTAGAAGGGTCAATTTCCTCCAATGATATACCCACGCGATCTTTCCCTGCGCTATCAATCATTACGCCTTCTCATTGGTGCACGGAATGCTCGGTATTCTTAAATCAGAATCTCTCCTTTTTTGCCCCAGGGTGACGTCATGAGGGGGTGGAAATGCTGGATTAACCACTTGCAGATGACGCGGGCAGATGGGGGAGGCGGATTCCTTCGGTGACGTCACCATGCTGCGTGTGGTGCAGGGGCAGATCTGGGGCAGACAGGCCGATTCATCACATACCTCCCCCCCCCCCCCCCCCCCTCCTACGGTTGTCGGTCATCGAGTTTTAGGATTTCTTGTCCTTCTCCTTCTTCTATATCTGTCTGTCCACTTGTCTGTCTGTTCGTTGTCTGTCTGTCTTTTTTTTGTCTGTCTGTTTCTTTCCTCGGGTTCTCGCAGTTGGGTCTCAAACTCCTCTCTTTCTCTCTCTCTCTCTTCTCTCTCTCTCTCTCTCTATTCACACCCTCACCCACCACTCTCTCACTCTCACAAACACAACCACACACAACACACCACCACACACTCTGACACACACACAAACACACACACCACACACTCTTGTCACAGAGGTAGACACACAATCTTGTCTGGCGGTTCGTTTAAACACACACACACACACAGGGGTCTCGAAGAGTGACGGCTGAGCCGACAGCTCTTCTGTTCTCTCAGAGAGAGAAAGAGGAGAGACCGAGACTCTCCCACACAGGCACAGGACACAGGGAGCCCACACATCTGACCAAGAGGCGCCAGACACACCTCACAGACTGGGGGAAGGTTGTGTGGGGGGGACCGTCAGAGAGAAGAAGGGCAGAGTGAGGGAGGGACGAGAGAGAGAGAGAGAGCACATCACATCTGCCCGGTCTAAACAAACCCAAACGACGAAAAAACACACCCACTCCCTCCCATTGACAGGCCATGTTACTGGCCTTTGCCCTCAGACCTCCAAAAATAGATACCGCCCCTCCCATCCCCCTTGGAAAACAGGCACTGACCGACAATGAGGCGCCAGACCACCTCAAGACTGGGGAGGTGTGGGGGGAGGGGGAGGGAAAGGGAGTGCAGAGAGGAGAGGCTGTGGGGAGAGTGCTTTCCCCCTCCCTCCTCCTAAAAGTTTTACACAGAAACACGAAAAACAGTGCGCCATAACTTTAGTGGATGCTATTTTTAAATATACTTGAGATTCAACAATATGAGATTAGTGGTTAAAAACGTACCCCTCCTCCCGTT
>JADBJO010004460.1:151895-154395 GCA_016801955.1 Conus betulinus | reverse complement strand
AGAGAGAGAGAGAGAGAGAGAGAGAGAGAGTATGTATATATAAGAGAGAAAGCGGGACAGACAGACAGACAACAGACAGACAGACAAACAGACAGAGAGGAGTCAGCATGTGTGTGTTTTTGTATTCGTGCATGAGTGTGAAAGGTTCTTGTTTCAGTTTTATCATCATGGCCAACCAGACCAGACAGCCTGCTCAGGGCTGTCAGCAAGTTGGGAGAAAAAAGTCCATCGTGAAGAGAAGAAGAAGAAGCAAAAAACCAGCAAAGCTCCTGTCACAAAGCAGCAACCAGCCAACGCCACCGACTATACTGTTGACCTCCTAAAGAGCCAGCTCTACCAACTATACTGCTGATCTCTACAGAGTAATCAAACTTGGCTATGCTGTTTAATTTATCACACATGCATGAAACAAAAAGGTAGAATGAACAAGGAGAGTAAGGAAACAAATGTTTTATTGCAACAAACGGTAAATTTGCAAAGCCTTACAGACAGACACTACAGAGAGAGAGAGCAGAGAGAGAGAGAGAGAGAGAGGAGAGAGAGAGAGAGAGAGAGAAGACAGACAGACAGACAGGACAGACAGAGAGACAGACAGACAGACAGAAGAGAGACAGACAGACAGACAGAGACACACAGAGAGAGAGTCTACTCTGGCAAGGCCTTGTCTCGTTACCTGGTCGCTAGAGTACGACAGAAAAAAAATGGCATGTTACAAACTTTTAAAGAGAGAGAGAGAGAGAGAGAGGAGAGAGAGAGAGAGAGAGAGAGAGAGAGAGAGAGAGAGAGTGAGTGAGGAGAGAGAGAGAGAGAGAGGAGAGAGAGAGAGAGAGAAAGAGAGAGAGAGTTTACTCCGGACAAGGTCTAGTCTCGTTACCTGGTCGCTAGAGTACGACAGAAAGCTAGCGTGTGTTACAAACTTTTTGAGATGAGAGAAGAAAGAAAAGTGGTAAAAGGGGCTTTCAAAAACAATGACAGGGGCATCGATCACAGATCGAAGAAACAAAGTAGTAGACGACAATAAAGGGGGGGGGGGGGGGGGGGGGGGGGGAATGGGGGAAAAAATGAGGGAGTGATAGAAGAAAGGAGGTTCCCATCACAGAAACTTCTGCTGTCAGCGGTTTGATGATGATGATGATGATGATGATGATGATGATGATGATGATGATGATGAGATGAAGATGATGACGATGATGATGATGATGATGAAGGATGGATGATGAATGATGATGATGATGATGATGATGATGATGATGATGATGACGATGATGATGATGAGGATGAAGGATGGATGATGAATGATGATGATGATGATGATGATGATGATGATGATGATGATGATGATGATGATCCGGACTATCTCAACGCCCAGGACACCTAAGGATGATTATCATCTGTTGTCCAGAGAGCAACAAAAGTGTCCTGGTGGCTCCGCACCGGGCACAACAGACTTTCACAGTCACTTGTGCCAGAAAAACTCAAGGTGGTGCATTCTCCAGTCTGTCCCTATGGGCGGGAAGAACAGAGACAGCGGAGCATGTGCTCCAAAAATGCCCATGACATGAACAGCCAAGGGTGGCCAGAATAGCTCAGTGGTAGAAACGCCGGACTTGTAATCTTGAGGTTGCGGGTTCGAATCTCCGCCGGGCCGTTTCGGTACAGGGGAAGTTTTCCCTCGCAGTTAACAGTGGTTCTGACTCCATTCCCCACACAGTCCTTCGAATGAGACTATAAACCGAGGTTCCGTGTGTGTGAACGCACGCCCATCTTGCACACACGTAAAAAAAATCCCATCACCAACTTTCGGAAGAGAAGGCCAGTTTGGCCGTTGGTATGGAGGACACGTTACACATAGCATGCACCTTCCACGCAGATGGAGTATGGGTGCCATCATGGCGGGATAATAAAAAAACGGTCATACACACAAAAATCCAGTTCCTTTGTTGGGTAGATGGGATTAATCCTTGCCTGTCTATACAGCGAGTATCCGCAGGAATATCAGCCTGCGTACGCAAAAAAAGAAAGAAAGAAAGAAAGGAAAGAAAGACAAGAAAGAAAGAAAGACCAGACAGAAAGAAAGAAAGAACAGCCAAGGAGAGAGGTGTGGCCAACAGAGATAGCTCTGATGACGAAGCTCTACGGCAGTCTATAAGAGCTGGAGGGGGGGAGAAAAACGGCACTATTCATCTCAAGGGCCGGACTGACCGTGTAGATCAGGGCGTTCGCAAAGAAGAAGAAGCGGTTTGATCACGAGAGACATTCCGCATGCGCAAAACCGCTCGATCTGCTCGCGCCTTCCTTGACGAGCACGTGACCTCACACAGCAAGATGCGCAGGACGGTAGGTCGGGTCCGATGGCTGTTGAAATAACACCTCAGGACTTTTGATTGGTCGGGGCTTGTGACGTTTTCAGAGAGACTCAGGCTTTGAGATACAGGCTGCAGAGCTGGGGGGAATATGGTGAACAGTTCTTCAGGGCGCTGTCCCGAGGATTTCTGTCTGT
>JADBJO010004460.1:134395-149395 GCA_016801955.1 Conus betulinus | reverse complement strand
GAAACACCCCCACGATTAGCAAATTCCACACGGTTGACTCATGGGACTACTCGAAAAGCGCAGGAAAGTAGTACTCAGTGAGATCCGCCTGTTTTTTTTTTTTAAAATGCCCGTTTGTTTTCATCTTCAGCACCTGCACCCCGCAGATTTAGTGGCAATAGAATAATGATGTTATTCTAAAAAAAAAAAACGTTGTAATCATGTTCAAAATCTGAAGTGGTGTTTTTTCATCTTCAACGCTGTCCGCTTATTGTGGGAACACTGTGCTGTCCGTTTATTATCAGAACACTGTGCTGTCCGCTTATTGTGGGAACACTGTGCTGTCCGTTTATTGTGGGAACACTGTGCTGTCCGCTTATTGTGGGAACACTGTGCTGTCCGTTTATTATCAGAACACTGTGCTGTCCGCTTATTGTGGGAACACTGTGCTGTCGTTTATTGTGGGAACACTGTGCTGTCCGCTTATTGTGGGAACACTGTGCTGTCCGTTTATTATCAGAAACACTGTGCTGTCCGCTTATTGTGGGAACACTGTGCTGTCCGTTTATGGTGGGAACACTGTGCTGTCCGTTATTGTGGGAACACTGTGCTGTCCATTTAGTGTCGGAACACCGTGCTGTCCGCTTATTTCGAAACACTGTTCTGTCAGCTTAACTCAGAATGAAATGTCGTGTCCACAACTCCCGTGTGGGGCGGGCCCTTACCACTGCCAAGTCCCATAACTCTGCCACCAAGAGTGGAGATGTGCATGTTAATAAAGGGGGGGGGGGGGGGGGGGGGGGAGAGGGGGGAGGGGGGCAGTCCCCAAGTGGAGAGGCGGAGTGTGTGTGCGGATTTACCATTCAAATGGGGTAGATGAAGCCATCAAGAATCGGCCGTGCATATTTTAGCAGCAAGCGGGGGGGGGGGGGGGGGGGGGGGGGGGGGGGGGGGGGGGGGGAGGGGGGGGGGGGGATATCTCGCCGGCAGACATCTTAAAGTCAAGTCAAGCGTGGATATATCAGCAAGCGCCCGACGGACGGTGTAGGTTTCCAAGGACAAGGCCATGGAGATTTCAAACACGGATACTTCGTTTTCTTTTTCGTTTTTTCTTTCTTTGTTTTTTTTTTTTTTTTTTTTTCTTTTTTTTTCTTTCTTTTCTTTCTTTTCTTTTCTTTTTCTTTCTTTTTGTTTTTCTTTTTTTCTTTTCTTTCTTCTTTCTTCTTTTCTTTGCTTTTCTTTCTTTCTTTCTCTTTCCTCTTCCTTTCTTTTCTTTCTTTCACCTTTCATTCGTTACATTTCTTCTTTTTCTTTCTTTTCTTTTTCTTCTTCTTCTTTCTTTCTGCCTTGTTTTCTTCCGTCTTTCTTTCGCGTTTCTTTCTTCCTTGGTTCTTTTCTTTCTTATTCCTTTTCTCACTTCTTTCTCGCTTTTCTTTCTCTTTCTTTTTTTTTCCATCTTTGCTGCCTGACTTTCCTGCTTTCCTTCTTCTATCTTTCTTTCTTTCTTTCTGTCCATTTTTATGTCAGTTTTTTCTTTCTTTCTTCCTAACTTCCTCTCTTCTGTCACTTGTTTTTCTGTCTCTCTCTTTCTTATCTTTCTCCCTCTCCTCACTCACTTCTTCCCCTTCCTTTCCTATTTTCGGTCTCTCTGTGTAGCTGCCTGTCTGTCTGTCTTTATTTTCTTGTCTTTTTCTTTCTTTCTTTCTTACCCATTCAAGGTCGCCCACCATAATGTTACTCACTGGAATGCTGTTAATGCCCACACTAAAGGTCACCCGATTCGCACTCGGCTGTCGGACAGTAATTGGATACGAGCTGGAAAGAAAGCAACAACGTGGAACCCCCCCCCCCCCCCCCAACCCCCCCCCCCCCCCCCCCCCCCCCCCCCCCCCCCCCCCCCCCCCAACCCCCCCCCCCCCCCCCCCACCCCCCCCCCCCCCCCCCCCCCCCCCCCCACCCCCCCCCACCCCACCACCCACCCCCCCCCCCCCCCCCCCCCCCCCCCCCCCCCCCCCCACCCCCCCCCCCACCCCCCCCCACCCCCCCCCCCCCCCCCCCCCCCCCCCCCACCCCCCCCCCCCCCCCCCCCCCCCCCCCCCCCCCCCCCCCCACCCCCCCCCCCACCCCCCCCCCCCCCCCCCCCCCCACCCCCCCCCCCCCCCCCCCCCCCCCCCCCCCCCCCCCCCCCCCCACCCCCCCCCCCCCCCCCCCCCCCCCCCCCACCCCCCCCCCCCCCCCCACCCCCCCCCCCTCCCACCCCCCCCCCCCCCCCCCCCCCCCCCCACCCCCCTCCCCCCCACCCCCCCCCCTCCCCCCCCCCCCCCCCCCCCCCCCCCCCCCACCCCCCCCCCCCCCACCCCCCCCCCCCCCCCCATGTCCCCCATCGGTTTTACTTTCGACTCCTTAACACAGCTATGGACCCGCGTTTTCCGTTGGGACCGTGAGATGACGTCACGATGGACTTAGAGAAGCGCAAGTGGTTGGTTTGCCCTGTGATTCTTGGCGCGGTCTCACGGTTGAGGACAGGGCACATGCATTGGACACACACGAAAGACGGGACATTCCTGTGGTGTATGGCTTGAACGCGCGTGGTCAAACACGCAGGTACGCACGCACGCACGCACGCACGCACACACACACACACACACACACACAAACACACACACTAAGAGAGAATAATACAGCGTAATTGCGCGCGCGCGCGCAGATGTGATAATACAGGCGTATGTGTGTGTGTGAGTGTGTGTGTGTGTGTGTGGGTGTGTGTGCGTGTGTGCGTGTGTGCGTGTGAGCACGTGCGTGCGCATGCGTCATTCCACATATACGTATGCGAAGAACAACAGGGAAATGGAGGAAGAAAAAACGATGAAGAAAGCGAAGAAAGAACATTGAGAACGGCTGACAAACAACAACAACAACAACAACACAACGAAAAACAACAACAGCAACAACAACAGCAGCAGCAGCAGCAGCAGCAACAACATCAACAGCAAGAACAACAGTAACAACAAACAGCAACAAAACAACAACAAACAATAGCAGTAGCAGCAGCAGCAACAACAACACAACAAACAAACAACAACAAACAACCAGCAGCAAGAAACAATAGCAAGGACAACAACAACAGCAACAACAACAGCAAGAACAGCAGCAGCAACAACACACTATAACCAAATCAAAAACAAAAAAAACACAAACGTGGATGACAACAGGAGCCCCAAGCCCCCCACCCCCGCCCCACCCCCCTCATCCCCCCCCCCCCCCTCTCTTAACCGACCTCTTGACTTTTTGTCAATCCTAATTCCTTCTGGGGAAACGAAGCCGAGATGACCTACCAGTCTAAACTGACGGGGGTGGAGAGAGAGGAGAGAGAGAGAGAGAGAGAGAGAGAGAGAGAGAGAGAGGAGAGATGAGAGAGAGAGAGTCGTAAGAGGACAGACAGACAGACAGACAGACAGACAGACAGAGACAGAGACAGAGAGATACAGAGACACAGAGACAGAAAGAGAGACTTGACAGGAGAGAGAGAGAGAGAGAGACAGAGGACCAGAGACACAGAGATACAAAGACACAAGGAGACAGAAAGAGAGAGAGAGAGACAAGACAGAGACACACAGATATACAAAGGACACAGACAGAGAGAGAGAGAGAGAGAGCGAGAGAGAGAGAGAAGGAGAGAGAGAGAGAGGAGAGAGAGAGAGAGAAGAGGAGAGATGAGAAAGTCAGGAAAAAGAGAGAGAGAGAGAGAGAGAGAGAGAGAGAGAGATTTGAGAGACGTTGGAGAAGGAGAGAGAGAGAGAGAGAGAGAGAGAGAGAGAGACGTTGAAACAGGAGAGAGAGAGACAGACAGACAGAGAGACAGACAGACAGACAGGACAGAGGATTAGGGAGGGAGGCCTAGCCTCTTTCACTGCAGGTGGCCAATACTGATTCGTCAGAGCGGCTGAGGAAAGGAGCGGTCACAATCTGAATAACAAATAACTGAACTCCGGGGGGAAAAAACAGTCTGTCTATAATTACTACTAGTACAGGCCGCAGCAGACAGAGCCCGCCAGAGAAACGGGTGAATTCTCAAAGCTGTACCAACCGGCTCCCTGCCGTGACTTGGCCTAGTCCCCCAGATAAGGTCCACAAAGCCTTCATCCCATGCACAGTGGTGTGGGATTCAGTGTACATGTCACCCATGGAGTTTGTAACCAGTTACGGGAGGGTGGACGTATACTTACTTTTCTTTATGGATGGAGAGGGAAGATATGTATATTGCCCCCACCTACACTGCAAGCACAATTCATCACTGAATTCATTCCTTTTTTTGCCCTCTCTCTCTCTCTCTCTCTCTCTCTCTCTCTCTCTCTCTGTCTTCCATCCTTCCCTTCTATTTTTTTTTTTTAAACATGTTTAAAGTGAGGGTTGAGTAAGGATTAGATTGCGTGTGGCTGTGTGGGTTTGGTGTAATATCTGATTGGGGATGAGGGTCGTGACTTGTGAGGTTGACGACGACTTTTCCGCTGTTCTCATCAACATTCCCATTTCTGAGCTAAATCAACACGGCGCGGGTTGGTGGGGGGAGTCTCAATTCGCCCTGGGGCGACCCACACGGCGCGGGTTGGTGGGGGAGTCTCAATTCGCCCTGGGGCGACCACATGGCGCGGGTTGGTGGGAGAGTCTCAATTCGCCCTGGGGCGACCATACGGTGCGGGTTGGTGGGGGAGTCTCAATTCGCCCTGGGGCGACCATACGGCGCGGGTTGGTGGGGGAGAGTCTCAATTCGCCTTGGGGCGACCATACGGTGCGGGTTGGTGGGGGAGTCTCAATTCGCCCTGGGGCGAACGGCACGGCAACGGCGGCGTTGGTGGGGGAGTCTCAATTCGCCCTGGGGCGCACACGGCGCGGGTTGGTGGGAAGTCTCAATTCGCCCTGGGCGATGTCTGATGTGGGAAAGGTCAATTCGCCCTGGGCGATATCTAATGCGTTGGTTAAAGATGGACGACGTTCCACTATATGTGATGAAAAAGAAGGGGAATGGTAACAGTTTGTGAGTTTGGTTGGAACACTGTCCACAACGTCTGTCCCAACACGTCCAAAGATGCCCCGTATCGCCCCCTTGACCCCGCCCCATGAGGAGTGTGGAATTCTCTTTTCGACATGTGTATGTGCACACACACACACACACACACACACACACACACACACACACAAACACACACACACACACACACACAGCTCACACACACACACACACACGCGCGCGCACGCGCGCACGCACACGCACGCATGCACGCGCACACACACACCCACACACACACACACACACAAGCACATATACGTTATGTGCAGAAATGCATACCCCACATGCGCACCGTGCATACTTGTACCAGATGAAACACATACGTGCGCAAAGCGCGTGAATGCATGTACGCACGCGCGCACACGTTGCACACTTATGACACACACACACACCAACACACCACACACACCACACACACACACACACACCGCACTCTCACTCTCACTCTCACTCTTTCTTTCTCACTCTCTCTCTCTCTCTCTCTGTCTCTCACACACACACACACACACACACACACACACACACACCACACACACACACACACTTTTTCCTCTCTCTCTCTTTCTCTCTATCTCACACTCCTCTCCCTGTGTGTCACACACACACACACACAACACACACACACACACACACACACACACACACACACACACACACATCAAAGATCGTAGTCGTATCAAGGAGAGGGAGACTGATTTCAGAGATAGGGATCGTCACCTGCAAGCTACACAACAACCCGACTTATCTCCCCTCCGTTACACGCCTGACATCACACGGGTATGGGAGGGTGGGGGGACAGGGGGAGGGGCAGCAGGGACCCTTCACTGAGGGTCATCCGTATGAGTCCCACTCCACACTGCACAGCGTGAAATGTCACATTTCAGCAACATGTACAAAAAATGCTACAGTTTGAACGAAAAGTGTTACAATGGTTTCCTTTTCCGTGCACGATACACGTCAACTGGTTGCATTTTTCGTTCGGGTTATGAGAACAATGTAACAATTTTTAACACTTTTTCGTCTACACCGCCGCTGCTTTCTGGTGGTTTTATCCACCAAAAACTATTGAGCCTGTTGAAAACATTCAGACTGAAAATCTTTTGCAATCGATGGCTAGTAAACCATTCCATTTCCTCACAGTGGAACTCCTCAGAGAGCTGTGAATTAACCCTTTCTCGTCTTGCTGTCCTCATAGGTAACAGAAACCCTGTCGCCGGGTGAAAAGAAAAGGTTAAAGGAGGCAGGGGAGAACCAACGGTAAATAGCGAACAAGTTAGGTCACTTTTGTTCCTATGCTGAAATAAGATTTAAAAAAAAAAAACATAAATGCAGAACACAAAACGGTAAAGGACGAAAAAGGAGGGTGATTCCGCGCTGCCATGATGAACATAAAATACAGAAGTACAGACCCCACAGTTATGGCCGTGTATTTATTTTATCATGGGAGCAAGAGTTACCCTACTTGTTCCTTAACTATTTGTCGCCGAATGTCGTAAATTCCTGACATTTTAGGGACGATCATCCCGGATATTTTTTCTTTGTGGCTACCTATCAGCTTATCATCGTTAAAAAGAAAATTCAACTTTTTTTCTTGAGGGCCTCCAGCCTGTATTTTTTTTTCCACATTTTTTTATTCTTTCTTTCTTTCGTTCTTTCGTTCGTTTTTTTTTTTTTTTAAACTATCGGCATATTCCTCAAAACCTGTTTCCCTTGGATTATCCTACTCTTAAAATACTGATTTAATTAAAAAAAAAAATGATTTAAGCTGAAGAATCCCAGACGCGGATGTTTCTACGTATAATGTGAAACTGATGTCATTAAGCTTATATCTTTGTGCTGATTTTTCATGAACACTAGCACTGTTACATTCTTTACGGAGAATGTGCCCGGAAAGTATGCGAGTGTTTGCGGCGATGGCTGTATTGTGACATTTGACGCAGAAAGGCAGCACGCACACAGGTACGACACGTTTATAGAAGTGCACAACAGTGAAGCCCAGCACACCCGCCTCCATTTCACAAGCTTTACCACACACACACACACACACACACACACACACACACACACAGAGAGAGAGGAGAGAGGAGAGAGAGAGAAGAGGAGAGAGGGAGGGAGACGAGAGAGAGAGAGAGAGGATAAAGAAAAGTCTATGTGATGATAGAATAGGATACGGCGATTGCGCCAGTATACAAAGAATACTTGAACAAACGACGAAGAATAATACGGACACGAAAAATATCCAATGAAAAACTCTTATACAAGCAAAACTAATATCAATATCGCAAAACAAATAAAAAAAAAACCACGAATATATGATACACGTACTAATGCGTGCTCGTGAGAGCGCGCACTCACGTATACACCGCATACAAGTACGCGCGCGCGCGCATGCACGTACACACACACCACACACACACACACACACACACACACACAAGCGCGTACCAGAGAGAGATGAGAGAGAGAGAGAGGAGGCGAGAGGAGAGAGGAGAGGAGAGACGAGAGGGGGAGAGAGGACGGGAGGAGAGGAGAAAGAGAGAGACAGGGGGGCAGACAGAAACCCATTATGGCTGCTTGAAGTAGTTTTTAAAGAATTACCATAAGGCTCAGTGAAAGGATTAGCGTATTTCGTGGAAAATGTATGACATTTTTGGTTAAACGAAAAAAAAAAAAGGCATACATATGAAAAAATGAAGCTAAGATGGTATTCCACAAACAACCTCCAGAATACAAAAAACTAGATTTTAAACGGATCAACCATCGGAAGAAGTACCTTACCGTTGTAAACATCAGCGAATTAATTCAAGTTCAAACTTCTTTCTCAACGTCAAAAGGAGCACGATAGGACACTATCATAAACGTTGAAAAAAAAAATAAAACAAAGACAGCAGCAACAACAACAACAACAACACAACAACAACAACAACGGTTTATAGTTTAAACAGGTTTCACACTGAAAGAGCTTCCATATAAATGGAAAAATCGTCTAAAAAGATAATGGTCTGAGGCAATAGGAGAAGATGACTTCAGAAGTATAATTTCATAGCTCGTGTATACAAACTGACACAAACCTTTTAGATACGATCACTGTGGGAATTCTACACCATTTCCACATGTATTTCAGAAACTGTTAAATGTATTTTAGAAATGGTTAATTGTATTTCAGATATGTGAAATGTATTTCAGAAAGTGTTAACTGCATTTCAGAAACATTATTTGTAATTCAGAAATGGTGAATTGTATTTCAGAAACGTGATTTGTATTTCAGAAATGGTTAATTGTATTTCAGAAGCGTTAAATGTGTTTTTCAGAAAAGGTGAATTGTATTTCAGATTGGTCAATTGTATTTCAGAAAGGGTTAAATGTATTTCAGAAAATGTTATTGGATTTTCAAAAGAAGTTTAATGTTCAAGCAAAGTTGTCCAAAATTGACGTAGCGTACATGATAGCTTTTCCCCACCATTGTCTGAAAATGACGTCAGTGTTTTTTGTCAATTACGTCAAAGCTCGTGTGATGCTGCATTAGAGTGACAACGCTCCTACACACCGAATTTCAGGAAAATCGGTTAGGCCGTTCGGAGCTACTTGTCACACACAAACACACATCTCTCTCGCTCTCTCTTTACTTTCTTTCTCTCTCTCTTCTCTCTCTCTCTCTCTCTCCTCTCTCTCTCTCTCTCTCTCGTCTCCTGTCTCTCCTGTCATCTGTCTCTCTTTTGTCTCCTCTTTCTGAAATACAATTAACCGTTTGTTCTGAAATACATTTAACCTTTTCTGAAATACAATTAACCATTTCTGAAATACAATTCATCTTTTCTGAAATACAATTAACCTTTTCTGAAATACATTTCACGCCTCTGAAACCAATTAACCCTTTCTGAAATACAATTCACATTTCTGAAATACAATTAACCATTTCTGAAACACAATTCATCTTTTCTGAAATACAATCAACCATTTCTGAAATACAATTCACGCTTCTGAAATACAATTAACCATTTCTGAAACAATTCACGCTTCTGAAATACAATTAACCATTTCTGAAATAAATGTGGAAATGGTACAGAGAGAGAGAGACAGACAGACAGACAGGCAGACAGGCAGACAGACAGACAGACAGACAGACAGGCAGGCAGACAGACAGACAGACACAGACAGACAGACAAACAGACAGACAACCTGGCAGACAGAACCGAGACACAAGGGCATAAACGAACCCACTAACTCACCAACCTAGAAAGCCAACAGAATCCGACTCCCCCTTGGCTGCAAACTGAAAACAAGAGAGGAGGCAGCTGTCAACCAACACCTTCGCGTCGGCAACTCACGTTTGATGCATCGCCTGTTCAACTCTCCTTTGCTGCAAACTGAAAACAGTGAGGACCCAGTTGTCAACCGACATCTTCGTGTATGCAGCCCACGCTTACCTAGAGGTCAATTGCCTGAATACCCTGACGGAAACGGAGATGGAGAGAGAGAGAGAGCGAGAGAGAGAGGAGAGAGAAACAGACCAGACAGACAGAGGCAGAGGGAGGGAGAGAGAGAGAAGAGGGAAGGTTAGGGAGGGGAAGAGGCGAAGAGCGAGAGAGAGAGAGAGAGAGAGAGAGAGGAAGAGAGAGGAGAAGAGAGAGAGAGACAGACAGACAGACAGAGGCAGAGGGAGGGAGAGAGAGAGAAGGAGGGAGAGTTAGAGAGAGCGAGAGGGATGAGGAGAGAGAGAGAGAAATGGAGAGAGAGGGAGAGGAGGTTTGAGTGTGAGAGAGGAGAGGAGAGAGAGAAAGAGAGAGGAGAGAAAGAGACAGAGAGAGAGGATAGAGAGAGAGGAAGAGAGAGAGAGAGGGAGAGACAGAGAGAAGAGAGGACGAGAGAGAGAGAGAGAGAGAGAAAGAGAAGGAGAGAGAGGGAGAGGCAGAGAGAGGGACGAGAGAGAGAGAGAGAGGGAGAGGTAGAGAGAGAGAGAGGAGAGAGAGAGAGAGATAGAGGCGGACAGTTAAAGAGAGAAGAGGGAAGGGAGGGAGGGAGGGAGAGAGCCCCAGAGCGGAGAGGGGAGAGAGGAGGTGAGAGAGAGAGAAAGGAGGAGAGAGTTAGGAGGGAAGAGCGAGAGAGAGAGAGAGAGAGAGGGAGAGAGAGGGAGAAAGAGAGAGAAGAGGAGAGCGCGGTAGATGAGAGAGAGAGGGATAGACAGAGACAGGAGGGAGAGAGAGAGAGAATAGATGAGAGGAGAGGAAGAGGGAGAGAGAAAGAGAGAGAGGAGAGGAGAGAGAGAGAGAGACGAGAGGAGAGAGAGAGAAGAGGAGAAGGAGAGAGAGAGAGAGGAGAGAGAGGAGAGCGAGAGGAGGAGGCGAGAGCGGAGAGAGAGCACCGTAGAGAGCAGGGTTGCCAGGAGGGGGGTGTGTGAGTGGGGGTGTGTGGAAGATGGAGTAAGATGGGAAGAAAGAAAACATAAGAGGGAAGAAAATAACAGAAAGAAAGCCAAACCCTAGCGTGGGGGAACATGAAACCCCCCACCCTTTATCCCCTCTTTCCAACCCACTCTCTCAACCTTCCCTGCACCCCTTCAATATTTCAACAGCCTTCTTCAAGTGTTGTTTTCAGATGCTAAAGGCAAACAAACTGAAACTAAAAGGGGGTGGGGGGGGGGGGGGGGGGGGGGTGGGGTGTCTGTGTGTCTGTGTGTCTGTGTGCGTAGGCTTGGAGAGAGGGGCAAGGGGAAGGGGGAGGGGGGGAGGGGGGGGATTCCGAATCAAGAGCGTTCTGGCATCGTGGCGCTTCATGATAGGCGGGACAGCGTCAGGTGGCTGTCTTTCCCCAGGCCTGGTTAAGAGCGGGAAAATGACACGATCCGAACTGATTCGTGGACATGTCACGGTGTATCAAATCAAGGACGTGCCACGATGTTTGCACTCTTGGCTGTCCCCTTTTTTTCATCCTTGACATATTAGTGTGAAGGGGCCGAAAAAACAAGACAGCATGGAAGCCTATTTTTATTTTTATTTTTTAAATTTTTCTTTCAAGTCTCAGTCACATGCTGTTCCTTTTAATGTTGTCCCCTGCCTTGGAAACCATACTCCGACATTAGACAATAGGATTACCCCTGCCTGCCCAAGTTGGTCCCCCAGCTCCGGAACTTGATCCCCACCTGTAGTCGACCTTGACTTGGGGTCAAGGACACTGCAGGGTTGCGTCGCTAGCTTCAGTGTGGGGTCAAGGACACTGCAGGGTTGCGTCGCTAGCTTCAGTGTCAGAGAATTCCGTCAAGCGAGTCGATAGAGACAAACACAAAACAAAAAAAAACAAATGAAAGTGGTAAATAATGAAATAAAACAAAGCAAAACAAAATAAAATGAAGTAATATTATTCGGAATAAATAAAATAAAATGAAATGAAATAAATTACAATAAAATGAGATAATATGAAATGAAATAAAAATAAACGTTGAAGTTCCCATAGCCTATTGTGCGTAAGGGCAGCGAAGTGTCGGAGGATCACTATGTGAAGAACACGCGAGGCAAGGGCCCTTCCCTCTCCTTCTCTCGCCTTTACTCTCCCTGAACTGAATCAGATACCCCTTTACAGCTAGGTGGACAGAGAAAGTTTTCAACCTGAAAAAAACAACAAAAAAAAAAAACATTCGACCCTACTGGTGGTTCGAACTCACAACCCACGGCCCTGCAGGCGAAAAGGTCTGACCGTTTGACCACTAGCAGCTCCATCAAAGAAATACACAAAATGAAAATAAAAACAAATGAAAATGAAAAAACATCAACAGCAACAGCAACAGCAACAGCACAACAACAAACAACAAGATTAACAATACCCCCAAAGAAAGTGTGTGAATGTAGGTTGGGTGGGTGGGGGGGGGGGGCGAAAAATCAACGGAAAGCATTGTTTTTATTTTTGCGACACCTTTAAATTTACGATTTAAAATGTTCATTCACTCCTACCTCACCCCCCCCCCCCCCCCCCCTGCCCTCCCCAGGCCCCCACCCCTCCCGCCCAGACACATTGACGTTCTTCATGCTCGGTACTGTCAATGGCATCGTCGGAATTCGGTCAGAATCATGAGACAAAACTGCTGCTACAAACATGGCAGCCGTGACCTTGACCCGGACAAACTGACACTGACCGCGGGTCAAGGTCGTTGGCGAAGTTTCCAGTTGTGGATATATCGTAAATCCTCGTCGTCGTCCGTCGGATACTGATATTGTCATAAATGATTTTAAAAAAAAAAAATAATTAAATTCTTCTTGTGTGTGTGTGTGTGTGTGTGTGTGTGTGTGTGTGTGTGTGTGTGTGTGTGTGTGTGTGTGTGTCTTCAATCTAATATCTATTCATGTTATGTGATCTTAGACAAAAAAGGCAGAATCAAAAAAAAAAAAAAAAAAAAGAAAGAAAAAAAAGAAAAGAACGCACGCAGCAACAATTAAAATAAGCCCAGGTAACATCAAATACAAAATATACAACATCTGCATCTCATTACAGGTAGGTAAAAATCGGACGTTGAGTTAATGCTAATGCAATGTCACATATCAGTGAGGAATTAGTTAACATTTCATCTAAGGAAGATTCAGATAAAGCAGGCAAAAAAAAAATCAACTGTTTACATTTTAGAGGTACATGCATATTTGATATTTTCCCACCACAAATGCATTTTATGTCATCAGTAAATTTTGTTTTAAGGGCATTAAGCTTAAGTATGTAAATCAAAGAGGTCATTGACCTAACATGATATCAGCTATTTCGAGTTCTTAGGATAGTATTATACCGTGGTGGCTGATTTTTTGGGTTAGACAGAAAGTACCCAGAATCCTCTGGCTTCTTTCTGAAGTGCTTCAACACGCAATCTGTAATAACCAATATCGCTCTAGAAGAGACACAGGAATATTTTAACTACATGGATGGTGAGCACGTTTGGCTCTACTTTTTGCCAGCCTATCAACTCTTTCGTTACATTGGATTTCACAATGTGATGGAATCCAGCAGAACGTAACACTACTACCTTTCAAAAGTAGGAGATGTGTTAAATATTTGATTTCAACAAGAAGATGCTGTTTAACTGTAGAGTTTGATTTGCTTAGAGCATTAAAAAAAAAACTGACTTTGAATCAACACAGAAGGGAATTTGAAATATATGTTTAGGAAATATCAAGCAGATAATACAAGGCCATAAGAACGGCAGTGAGCTCTGCTGTGAATGTGGATCTGTATTTTTCCACATAAAACGATCTTTCCACTTTTTAAGAAGGAATAGCGAAAGTTGCTCCAGCTTCCTGATTGTCCCACAAAGATCCATCCGTGTAAACTTTTAGATGATCAGGGTAATGATGGTTTGAATGATCTTTTACTGATGCACCAAAAATGTTTCATTGTCATTTTTTCCGTAATGAAGAATGATTGATATGGAAATTTGCTACTGAAGTTCCCATGGTTAACAAGGGAGATAAATTAGTTTCTGATTTTACCATTTTCTTCAAATCCATTTCTGATCGTTGAAACAACTCCGAAGTGTACGTTCCAACTGTTGCAAGGGGAAGGTCTGTTTTTTTTGCCCGTTTTGAAAAATCTGTTTAAGATCTGAAGCTAACATCATTTTCAACATTATGGTTGTTCACTGAGAGCTACGTAGAAATGTGTGTGTGTGCGTGCGTGCGTGCATGTGTGTGTGTGTATGTGGTGTGTGTGTGTGTGTGTGTCTGTCTGTCTGTGCGCGCGCGCGCGCGCGCGCGCGCGCGCGTGCACGCACGCGTCTGTGTGTCTGTGCCTGTATCTATGTCTATGTGTATGTGTGTGTGATCTTCAGTCCCATAACACCACACACAGCTTCCTCCGGTTGCTCGCCAACGACCCATACATCATGGCCGTGTTCCGCTCAAAGCCATGGCACCGGCAGTCAACGGGAGCCATAGTCAATGTCACGTCGTCATGAGGCAACCCACCGGAGGAGACACTGCACTGCTGCCGAGTCACTACAGTGGTGTTCATTGCTGCTTGTTCTGATCCAGCATACGCAGGACACCACCCGCTAAGGCCCTCTACTGTCGACAGTTTCAGTTTCATCAATTTGTCATTGCGTGCGACTAGTCCATATACGCTACACCACATCTGCTAGGTTTGAAGACCACACTGTGCACGATTTAAAGCTGATGGATCAATGAATTAATGACTAAGATGATAGAATTGAATACAAAGGTCTTGTGAATACGACTTAGCAGATGACTGACTGACCTACCCCTTAGCCCCAACGTGCAGGTCAGACCTTGGGTACCAACCTAACATTAGTACTGACGACAACAGTCGCTTTGTCACGGAGCCAGCGTGAGGGCGCCACCACGTCCATCCAGCCACAGTCCTAACAAAGTCGCCGGTTCCAGGCACCTTGACTCAAAGTCACAAAGGACATAGATGAGGAGAGGAGATCGAAACTGCCGTCTCCATGAAAGCAGGACATGAAGGGCCACAGAATCTGAAACGTTCATAAGCAGCGGGGATAAGGAAGATGAACAGGACGTGATGGAGCTCCGCTCCGGCACTGAGATGGCATGCCAGGGCTGCACTCTACGCCTACTTTCAAAATAATTATATCCCAAACGTCAACCAGGCCCGAGAGCAGCAGACACGTGCAGCGTTACTCCGGAAATTTGAGCGTCAGAGACGCGTTCATTAATTAAGTGGATGAAATTTGATTGTGTAGTCTCAGTCTTTCCAGATGAGCCCCTGGCAAATTCAACTCTGGGTAGGAGCCGGTCGGGACAGAAAAAGTCAATCATGTTATTTGATGTGGTGATAAACGCGAGGCAAGGTCAAGGTATCAACTGACGCATCATTTTTCAAATAAGAAACTGACGTCATCAGTTCCCTGTGAGACATGGTGTAGATCGAAAATACGTCGATCAACTGGACCGTGAAAAATGCGTGCATGAAAGAGCATGCACACACGTATTAACAAGCCCTGC
>JADBJO010004460.1:124395-129395 GCA_016801955.1 Conus betulinus | reverse complement strand
TGTTTCCTCAGGAAAATAGGTATGAAAATCGAGGAAAAATGGGTAAAAGACGGACAGACATTTATCACATCCTAACGATCACAACTACATTCCTACGGATCACGACTTTTTTCCTGGTTTTCTGTAAATATGAACCCTTTCCCTCTTTTTCCCTTATAGGACCACAGTTTTTTTTTTCTTATTTCCTCAGAATAATAACTATTATCCTTATTTTCATGAGGAAAAAAAGAGGTATTATCGAGAGGAAATCTCCGTTAATTGGTGAAAAAAAAATCGGTGTTTGCCGTGTCAAGCACCTGTTGGTATCGTTTGGTATACAGCAAAAAGAAGGAAATCGTTATCCTCCTAAGGATCACTAGTAATTTCCTAGCAATCACAACTGTTTTTGCCATTTTCGTACTTTCCCTTATGGAAAATAACGGATATCCCCGCTACAATAGGCAGGAGTTGTGATCATCAGGGAGAACACCGATAATAACTGTTTTTCTTGGGAAAATGGTAAAACACACTGGTGATCCTTTGAGAAAACAGAGAAAGACCTATTATCTTAAGGAATACAGTTGGGATCCTCAGGGATTACGACTCAAACCAGTTTTCTTGAAGGAAACAAGAAATTAGCTATTACTGACTATTGAAGCTAGCATTTTACATATTCAATCGCTAGTATGCAGCCACATGTAGATCATGATTTCCTTCCATCTTTTGACCCTAGTATCTTTCCATATTATGAAGGTCGAAGTTCTGGGTGCCGCGTGGGCTCAGCTGGTGAGGGTATCCAGTTCGGAGTCTGACGTTTGCGGGTTCGAATCCTGCTGTCACAAAAAAACATGGCAGCATGCGTTTATGCTGCGCATCTAAATGTGTTGTCGTTCTAGTGGTGAAGATGTAGTGTTAGGCAGAACCCTCCTATCGCATGCTCGGGGGATGGGGTGGGGGCAGTGCGGTGGGTGGGTGAGCGTGTGTGGGGGGGGGGGGTTGAGGGGGGGTGGGGGGTGGAGGGGTGAATTTGGAGTTCAAATCTGAATGGAGCTGAGTGTGCATGCGTTTGTGTCTCTGTGTGTGTGTGTGTGTGTGTGTGTGTGTGTGTGTGTGTGGGTGTGTGTGTGTGTGTGTGTGTGTGTGTGTGCGCGCGCGCGCGCGTATATATATATATATGCAGCTAGTGAAGGGGTTTTCATATTTATGATAGACATTTTCCCATTTACTTCATCTTCAATTCCTTTTTTTTCCTCTCAATTTCAAATCTTTGCCAAGTCATTACTGTAATGATGGAAGAATTATTAACCTGCACTTGTTTCCCCACTACTTAATTGTTCAGCATTATATTGTTTGGTCAATCAGTGGGGTGATTGCATCTCTTACGAGATCCAAGGAAAGGTTGTTCTGCACAATTCTTAGCCACTGACAATGCTTGGGTTATTGAATAGCAGAGCAGACCACTCAGACTGTTCCATATCTTTTGATCTCCCTTGCATCCTTAAATGGATCCTCAAGCATAGGCTCAAAGATTGTCCCTTTCATTTTATACTGTTTGCGTAATGTTTTTAGTTTTCAACAACTTTTTTCCTCTCCACACTTTCGTTTTGTTTAATTCTACTACCTTTCGCTGGCTGCTTTTGGGGTGCTGTTGGATTCTTTTTCGAACCCTTGGCGGTCGGAACACCACAGAATTATGGACTGTGGTGTGTCTCTATCTGACGCCAAGAACACAGACACAATCGGCCGTGTCTCCCTGATGAGTCCGATCCAGCGGACGAAAGGCGTCGGAGCAGGCGATACAAATAGATCTGCCTTTGAGAGGGATAGCGATAGATTCCTCATGCAGCTAGTGAAGGGTTTTTCATGTTTGATATACATTTTCCCATTTACTTCATCTTTTTTTTTTTCCCTCTCAATTTCAAATCTTTGCTAAGTCATTACTGTAATGAGGAAGAATTGTTAACCTGCACTTGTTTCCCCCACTACTTAATTGTTCAGCATTATCATCTCTACTCTTGGCTACATTACTCTACACAAATCGTTCAATCTTCTCTACTCTTGGCTACATTACTCTACACAAATCGTTCAATCTTCTCTACTCTTGGCTACATTACTCTACACAAATCGTTCAATCATCTCTACTCTTGGCTTTATTACTCTACACAAATCGTTCAATCTTCTCTACTGTTGGCTGTATTACTCTACACAAATCATTCAACTGTCTCTACTTTTGGAAACATTACTCTATGGAAATCATTCAATTATCTTACTTTCATCTACATTTATCTGCACAAATCATTCAATCATCTCAACTGTTGGCTACATTACTCTACACAAATCATTGAATCATCTCTAATGTTTACAACATTACTCTATACAAAAATCGTTGAATCATCTGTGCTTTTGGAAACATTACTCTACACAAATCATTCAATCAACACAACTTTTGGCTACATTACTCTACACAAATTATTCAATCATGTGTACGTTTGGCTACATTACGCTGCACAATCGTTTGCCTACGTTGCCTTGCATACACTGCGCAGTCAGCACTACTTCGGGCTACATTCCCTGCAGAACTCGTTCAGTCATCACTCTGGTTGGCTACGTTCCCTGTAGAACTCGTTCAGTCATCACTCTGGTTGGCTACGTTCCCTGCAGAAATCGTTCAGTCATCACTCTGGTCGGCTACATTCCCTGCAGAAATCGTTCAGTCATCACTCTGGTTGGCTACGTTCCCTGCAGACATCGTTCAGCCATCACTCTTGCTGGCTACGTTCCACTGCGTAGACCGTTCAGCGTCGCTACACTGCTCCCCTTTCTTCTCTTGTCTAATATATTTTTGAAAGATTATTTATAAGGCTCCGCTGAAATAAACACGTTGACAAACGAATCATATGACAAAATACGACGCGTTTCGACCTCTTCGGTCATCTTCAGTCAAGATACACAAACACTCACGAGAAAGAACGAGCAATCACGTATGATTAGATTTTCTGTCTGTCTGTCCATCTATCTATCTATTTGTCTATCTACCTATCCACCTATTTATCTGTATCTGTCTACTTATCTATTCCAATTCGGCGCAAGATGGGTGTTGAATCTGTCTTTAAAAAAAAAAGGACGTGAAACGAAATACGCAACTATGAAAAGCAATGATCAAAAGAAACATACAGCATCACAAGAGCACACCTAAGGTAGATGACGTAAAGAGAAATACAAAACGACGAAGGATAGCAGTCAGAATAAATCAAAGGTAGATTTAGTTGCAAAGTGAGACGACTGCAGGCGGAAATCTGAACAAATTTAAAAACATTATGCCTAAATCTCTCTCTCCCCCCCCCCCCCCCCCCGACCCCAGAAAAAAAAAAGTTGACCAACGAATCACAAGACAAAATACGACGCGTTTCGACCTCTTAGGTCTTCATCAGGCAAGAAAACACAACACTCAGGACAAACGAAAATGAAAGAGCAATCACTGTTCTTCATCCAGTTCGGCGCGGTACATTTGAAAAGAAGATTTTGTTTGTTTGTTTGTTTTGTCTGTTTGTCTGTATTTGTTTGTTTCACTTAGCTGTATGACACTGAAATCCCCCCCCCCCCACCCCCCCGCAATGGACTACAAGTTGCCATGGCAACGTGACCTCCCAGAGGGTCGTGTCGACTTTTTTTGTTTCTGCAGACATGCGCACGGTGCGCATGTCAAAGTGCGTGCACCACGGGTTTTTCCGCAGGTAGGCAACACACTAGAAATGCGTACACTAAAGCGGAGAATAAAATTGCATGTATATAAAATCACACTTCATACACACACACACACACACACACACACACATCTATCTATCTATCTGTCTGTCTATCTATCTATCTATTTGTCTATCTACCTATCCACCTATTTATCTGTATCTGTCTACTTATCTATGCATGTATCTAGCTCGTCACCTACCTATCTACCTACCTACATACGTTCATATCTACCTACCCATCTATCTACCTATGTGTGTATGTGAAAGAGAGAAAGAGAGAGAGAGGGGAGGGGGCAGAGAGAGAGAGAGAGAGAGAGAGATGGGAGAGAGAGAGAGAGAGAGAGATGTATGTGTGTGTGTGTGTGTGTGTGTGTGAGAGAGAGAGAGAGGAGAGAGAGAGAGAGAGAGAGAGAGAGAGAGAGAGAGAGAGAGAGAGAGCATTCCGTTTTTGGTGCTAACTACTCTTTCCTAATCAGTCCCATTCCGTTCATTGCGTACTGTCTGCGGGTATGGATTCTACACGGGGGGGGGGGGGGGGGGGGGGGGGGGGGGGAGGGGGACGATTGGGGGAGGGGGGCGGGGGGGGGGGGGGGGGGCGGCGGCAGAGATAGGGAGCGGTGAAGGTGGGGGACAGAGGGGGAAGGGAGAGGGGGAAGGTGGTGAGCACAGACATACATACACACCACCAAGTCGAGTCGATGGTGGCGAGGCCTGGGGCGTGGGGATAAGGGTGGAGGGGTGGGGGCGGGGGTGGGTATGTCCCAACTCTGGTGTAGGGCCTCCAGGCTCCAGAGCCGTAGAGAAAACACTGGATGGGGGTCTGTGTGCAGTGTAAATCGCTCCGACATCCGCACTCTCTACCTTTCTGCCTGTTTGCTCGGCAGACTGGCTCGAGAGCCCCCCCCCCCCCCATCCCCCATCCCCCCTCCCCCCACTACCCCCCCCACCCCCCCCCCCCCCCACCCCCGTCCCCGCCACCCAGGGTAAACTTCGACAGAACTCGGTCAAGCATATCCGACCGCTGGTGACATGTGCTGAATGTAACCACACCAAAACTGACCTAACAGGACAATTTAGACAGCACCTTCCTTCAGTGTTTTGCTTATGCGTTAGAATTATGAAAAGATAAGAATGATAATGGTATGATTAGATATGTATGACACTTTAACATAGGGTTAATGCGTTTCACTCGTTATTCAGCGTCTAATGAGAGAGAGAGAGAGAGAGAGAGAGAGAGAGAGAGAGAGAGAGAGAGAGAGAGGAGAGAGAGAGAGA
>JADBJO010004460.1:114395-119395 GCA_016801955.1 Conus betulinus | reverse complement strand
TTCTCTTCAAGACGGTCTGCACGTAGAACTAGACCTATCTGATGAGGCGTTTTTTTCTGGTCTGCACGTAGAACTATCTGATGGGACATTTTTCTCCAAGATGGGGAAAAAAGAACGGAAGGGGGTAGGAGAGAGAGGGAGGAGGGAGGAGGGATGAAGACTGCAAAAACAAAGAACACAAGACAAAAAATGAATCTGCAAGAGAGAGAGAGAGAGAGAGAGAGAGAGAGAGAGAGAGAGAGAGAGAGAGAGAGAGAGAGGAGAGAGAGATGAGAGAGAGAGAGAGAGAGATCACTCGGTGTGAATGCACAAAATGATCACCACGCGCTTTTGGTTGGTTCGTTCCTATTTCAGGGCCGGCGCTATGTCAACCCACGGCCGTAGTTTTGTCTTCAGCACAGCTGTTCTTTTAAACAAAACGGACTGTTTTCCTGAAAACGTTCCGTTGATGAGGCGCTTTTTGTTGAAGAGTGTGTGTTTTGTATTCTCTTTTCTTTCTCTTCCAACGTGTTTTTTTTTTCTTTTTCTGTCTCTCTGTCTTTCTTTCTTGTTTTTGCTTTGTTTCACTCTTTCCATGGTTTCCTAGTTCAAAATTCTTTTCATCCATTCATTCAATCCTTATTCTGTCGATTCCATGACAGCTGCCACAGATGGATGGCATAATTGTCTTTGAGGGGGAGAAGCATAGGGACATACATTATAACCAACCTCATTCCTCTCCAGCGTCCCCCACCCCCTTCTCCCTTCTTTGACCCACTTTCTCTGCGCGCACAGGGTCTGTCCACTCGGTATTCCTGGGTCCCCCATCCCCCCCCCCCCATAAAAAAAATTCAAGAGAGCCCTCTGAAAATTGGACAATGAAGGTGTCACGTTTTTTAGTTACTGCAGCTTATGTGGAAAAAAAAAAGGTTTGTGACACGGCTGTAACGGAATGGAGTTAAAATGGCGTCATTTTCTGTAGCGAAATAGTCCAACGAAGGTTGTGGACTGACTCTCTGCTAGGGTTGATGTGTTCACTATTTTTGTGTAATCTTTCAGTTTCTCTTTCGTCGCTCGAAACAAAAACTGACTTCAGTCAGGATTATGTCGATTCCTCAGAAAAGGAAGACACACAATCAGCGTGTCACTCTTCATCTCCAGAACACGGCAGAGGAAAGGAACCTGAGCAATGAATGCTGAGCTGGATTGAAACGAACATTACTTCACGGTGGGACCACATGTTCAGCTTTGATGGGATTTATGCACAAGCATTTTGTGTTTCAAGATTAAATCCTAAGTTGCTCTTCTTGATTTTGGAGAGGCCTTTGATTCAGTTATCAGGGGTACTTTCTTACATGTTTTGTTTACAAACGTATTTAAAAATGTGATGAAAGGTGACTTGTATCAATGTGTCAAGAGTGTACAACTCAAAAAAAGCTAGAGCACAAGAAGCGGCGGTACTTTGACTGATTATGTAACTTGTACAACTCGGATTATGAAAGAGAGAGCATGTAGTCTTGTATGATTTTGTTTTAACACACGTCAGAAGTCATTAATTCTTGAAGACATGGTGCAACATTCATAAATGATTTCTTTCAGGAGATTTTCGTTCTTCTTTAGCTGACGATGTTACACTAACGTGTGAGACGATAGTTCGTTTACAAACCCAGTTGAAACGGTCAGAAAGAGCATCTGCTTCACTTCGATTAAAGATGCACATGAATAAAAGCAATGCCACTGTGTGCTCAGAAAGGTGGGTTATCTTCCCGCTAGGGAAAGGTGGGCATGTAAGGCAATAAATTGATATGCCTGTTGTGAATATTCACAAGCACCTTTGCATACATTTGTCTACACGCTTAAGCTTTACATATGTTTGTAAATGCCTTGCAAGAAGAGCTGCTATGCTTTATTGTGTATTATGATGAAAATCAACGCTGTTGAATAAGGAATCTTTGACATTATTTTTTGAAGTAATTGATGCTCAAATTGAACCAGTGTTACTGTGGTGCTAATACGGTGCTGAAATATGTAGGGGGGGGGGGGGGGGGGGGGGGGTTGATTCTGCTGTTATGTACATTGAAAAAAAATCTTTTTTATGCTCTTAAGAAATTTGTTGGTGTTCACTGAATTCAAAAAAACAATTTGATGTATGGAGAGAGCAATAGATATCCTATACATTTAATTTTAGTGGTGAAGTGTATTCATTACTGGTTAAGGATAACACAGACTGCCTTATAAAGCCGAGACTACGCTTCTACAGTCAGATGACAAGGAAAACAAAATCTGGATCTCTAATACAAGATTAAAATTGTATGAAATCGGATTTGGTTTTGCGTTGGGAAATCAGGATTTGGTGACATACATACTTTTATTCATGTATTTCGGCAAAGACTAATAGACTGCAGTTGGCAGAAGTGGAACTCGCATGATGAAGCAGCAGAATGATTATTTACAGACTGTCAATTCCTGCCAATGCGATCCTATCTATTTGCTAATGGCCATCAAAAACAATTGGAATAGATGTAACAACGTTCAAATTTGGTTTTGCAGGTGCTTATGCACATTTCCAGCGTTACAGAATTATAATGAACGTTCCACTGTGTCGTGAATCACAGGAGAATGAAGTTTCTTTTGTACTGTCATCCATTCTAAATACTTTGGACATCCTGCCAATTTAAAAGTAATATTGCTGATGGCATCGACACATCATGCAATAATTGAACTTGCTGCATATTTGTACAGATGGCTTATACAAGAAAGTTCCGTGTCAGCTTAAGCTATTTATCACGTCCAATAAAAATGTATTATGTGACGTTACTTTGTGCATACCCCCCTTACAATGGGCAATTGCCTCTATGCATCAAATCTGTGTTTTTGCCTTGTGTCTGAATACAACGTCTGACACTGAAAATTAGGTACAGTAAAGCAGACATGTTCAATCCTTTCAGATCTCCACCCCTCCTCTCACACCAACTCTAAACATCACCAGGCAACAACCAGAGCCGTTTTCTGTGAGACGATCAGTAAAAAGACGGACAGTAAGTAAACAGAAAACAGCAAAACAGCAACAGTGCCAGCATTGCCATGCTTTTCTTTGGAGAAAAGGTGGATGGGGACGGAGGAGGGGGAGGAGGAAGGGGTGTATGTCAACCGCGCAAGACAGCAAGGAAATACCCAACATAACACAAACAAATCTAATGCCAGGACAGCAAAATCCTGGCAAAACGGGAGAGATTTTAATTTCCACCATTTATTTACCATTTAGGTTGAGGCCGCGGACATTTTATCTGCGCAAACGCCAGCCTAAAAGCCAGTCCACACACCACACCCAGTGTTTAACATGAACACACCCCTGAGCATATGGACATCTGTAAATCCTGTACTTTAGACACAAGCTGGCTGGCATGTACGATAGTCGAATTACTGACGTTTCCTCCAAGAAGGGGAAGGGAGGGAGAGTGGTGAGGGAGGGAGGGAGGGAGGAAAAGTCAGGAGGAGGAGAGTGGGGTGAAGACAAAATGATCTTTGCAAACTTTATAATACAAAGCTGAAAGCAAATCCAAAATGGTCACAGAGAGAGAGAGAGAGAGAGAGAGAGAGAGAGAGGATAGAGGGAGATACAGGTATGGCAAAGAGAGAGAGAGAGAGAGGAGAGAGAGAGAGAGAGAGAGAGAGAGAGAGAGAGAGAGAGAGAGAGAGAGAGAGAGGTATCATCCGGTGTGAACACACGAAATGAATCCCCACACGCGTTCGGTTTCTTGCTCCTATTTCAGGGCGGGCGCAATGTCGACCCACAATCGTAATTTGTCTCTGGCGCTGCCGTTCTCAAAAACATACAGACCGTGGTTTGTAAAATTTACGCTGGGAGGGCACTTTCCAGTGTGGAAGGATGATTTTTTAAGCTCTATTTTCTTTCCTTTTTTCCTCCAGTCTCCTATTTCATTTTATTTTCTTTTTCCTTTGTTTCCTTCTTTCCTTTTATTTTTTTCTTTCTTTTCTTCTTAAAAACCGCCTTTTCGTGTTTTTTATTTGTTTATTCCTGATTGTGTCGTTTTCATCACAATTGCTACGGACGGAGGTCAAATTGCGTTGGAAGAGAGAAACACATGCACACATACATTCCATTCTCCCTTCCCCTCTCTCTCTCTCTGTTTACCCTTTGCCTTAACCCCCCTCTCCTCCGTCCTCCCTCCCCCCCCCCCCCCTCCCCCCCACGCCCCTGCCTCCCCCACCCACCTCAACTGACCCCCGTTTCTATGCGCGCACAGCATCACAACTCGCAGTTTACTCATTTTCTTCCCCCGATTTCTCAAAACAGAGAGAAAGAACCCTGCCCAATTTTTCGTGAAAAAAAAATCGGTTGTGACACGGTTATTGGTGTGCGTTTTGTTAAAAAGACGCCATTTTTCAAAGAGAGAGAGAGAGAGAGAGAGAGAGAGAGAGAGAACTCGAACTCGAACATTTAATGGCACGATGGCCTCTGTCACGGGGTGAGTGACGTTACAGATCATTTTAAGAGGGAAGAAATCAACTGAAAGCAATAATCTGACAACATTCTTACAGGCATACGTGGAGATGTGACAAAAAAACTCATTTGTTTTTCATTCCACGCGTAGACATTCATCTAATAACGTCTGGATGGATATTTCTCTTTAACACATCACTATTACGTCTTCAGCTTTTGGCTCTTTTTTTTGCCTTATTTCAAACACATTTTGTACAAAACCCAAGCAAACTGACGAGCACCATTACATTTTCATATGTCAAAATTTCCATCAGTTTTCAAAATGAGGTGGATAGTTTTTTTAAAATATTGGGGCGAATATTGTTGTACTGAGGACACCACAAACAAGACATGTTTTTTCATCCTCTAGTTCATCTGCACAGACGGGACAGTCATTCATTCCCGCAGAAGTATCCGGCATGAAACGATTTCTGTGAGTGTTTATGTCGCTCACCCCTAATCTGAACCTCGTCAAACGGATTCTCTGAAGCACTTTACCTTAACTTAAGAAAAATAA
>JADBJO010004460.1:86895-91895 GCA_016801955.1 Conus betulinus | reverse complement strand
ATGGAACCAATCCTGCAGTCAACAATCCTGAGTCCATGCAGCCAATTCTGCACACTCTCAACAATCCTGATTCCATGGAACCAATCCTGCAGTCAACAATCCTGAGTCCATGGAGCCAATCCTGCAGTCAACAATCCTGAGTCCATGGAGCCAATCCTGCAGTCAACAATCCTGATTCCATGGAGCCAATCCTGCAGTCAACAATCCTGATTCCATGGAGCCAATCCTGCAGTCAACAATCCTGATTCCATGGAACCAATCCTGCAGACAGTCAACAATTCTGATTCCATGCAAATCCTACAAACTGCCAACAATCCTGATTTCATGGAGTCTATCCTGCACACAGTCAACAAACCTGATTCCATTGAGCCAATCCTGCAGACAGTCAACGATCCTGATTCCATGGAGCTAATCCTACAGACAGTAAACAATTCTGATTCCATGGAACCAATCCTGCAGTCAACACAATCCTGAGTCCATGGAACCAATCCTACAGTCAACAATCCTGATTCCATGGAACCAGTCCTGCAGTCAGTCAACAATCCTGATTCCATGGAGCCAATCCTGCAGACAGTCACAATCCCTGATTCCATGGAAGCAATCCTGCAGACAATCAACAATCCTGATTCCATAGAAGCAATCCTACAAACTGCAAACAATCCTGATTTCATGGAGCAAGTCTTGCTCACTCTCAACAATCCTGAGTCCATGGAGCCAATCCTGCAGACAGTCAACAATCCTGATTCCATGCAGCCAATCCTGCAGTCAACAATCCTGATTCCATGCAGCCAATCCTGCACACTCTCAACAATCCTGATTCCATGGAACCAATCCTGCGGTCAACAATCCTGAGTCCATGGAACCAATCTACAGTCAACAATCCTGATTCCATGGAACCAGTCCTGCAGTCAGTCAACAATCCTGATTCCATGGAGCCAATCCTGCAGACAGTCAACAATCCTGATTCCATGGAAGCAATCCTGCAGACAGTCAACAATCCTGATTCCATAGAAGCAATCCTACAAACTGCAAACAATCCTGATTTCATGGAGCAAGTCTTGCTCACACTCTCTCAACAATCCTGAGTCCATGGAGCCAATCCTGCAGACAGTCAACAATCCTGATTTCATGGAACCAATCCTGCAGTCAAACAATCCTGATTCCATGGAGTCAAACCTGCACACTCTCAACAATCCTGATTCCATGAACCAAATCCTACAGTCAACAATCCTGATTCCACGGAACCAATCCTACAGTCAACAATCCTGATTCCACGGAACCATTCCTACAGTCAACAATCCTGATTCCATGGAGCTAATCCTTCAGACAGTCAGCAATCCTGATTCCATGGAACGAATCCTACAGTCAACAATTCTTATTCCATACGACAGTCAACAATCCTGATTCCATGGAGCCAATCCTACAGTCAACAATCCAGATTGCATGGAGCCAATCCTTCCGACAGTCAACAATCCCGATTCCATGGAACTAATCCTACGGTCAACAATCCTGATTCCATGGAACCAATCCTACAGTCAACAATCCTGACTCCATAGAGCCAATCCTGCACACTCTCAACAATCCTGATAGACAGACAGACAGACAGACAGACAGACAGAGAGAGAGAGAGACAGACAGACAGACAGACAGAGAGAGAGAGAGAGAGGAGAGAGAGAGAGAGAGGAGAGAGAGAGAGAGAGAGAGAGAGAGAGAGAGAGTTCTTTTTGAGAAAACGGGAGGCAATTCATGCCCTGGAAAATACAAGGCATTCGATCAGAATTTCAATCGCATCAAGACTCTCCGAGGTGAGATTGACATTTCCCCCATAGAACACGACACTCGACCTCCCCTCAGCAATACTGGCTGTACAGAAGATATAGACACCACGGACTGTCATCGTGTCTGTCTATTTCTGTCCAGGTAGACACACCACACGCTGTCATGATGACTGTCTATTTCTGTTCAGATAGACACACTACACACTGTCACCATGTCCATTTCTGTTCAGATAGACAAAACCACCCGTTTCTCATCATGTCTATTTCTGCTCAGATAGACACACCACACGCTGTCATCATGTCAGTCTATTTCTCTTCAGATAGACACACCACGCTGTTATCAGATAGACACACCACATGCTGTCATGATGACTGTCTATTTCAGTTCTGTTCAGGCTCATCTCTGATACTGGACGGGAACTGGTTCCACAGACTGGTGCCAGACGTTTCCAGACTGATGCTACAGCTGGTGATTCCATTTAGTACTGCGGCGTCTCACTGAAAGACTATTATGCCGTCCTGTCAAATGTACAACCACCTCTAACGAATGCAGATATGGGTATAAGCCTCAGACGAGAAAAAGACAGAAAATTTGACATAAAACGACCCATAGCGGGTGAATGAAAAACGGTACATTCACTGTTATGTCTTAAAAACATAAATAAATGTATAATGAATTTATCGACATAACTTCATCCAATACAATCTGGGGACGGGGGGCAGGAGGAGTAGAGGGAGGGAGAGGGGGAGGGAGGGAAACTAAGAAGAACAGAAGAAAATAGATGTAGTAATACAAGTTATACGGTATTAAGGTGTTTTTTAAAAAAAAAAAAGCATGCCAATTTTTTTTTTCCAAAATGTTACTAGATTTATGCGCTCGCATTCACTCTTTGTATTAAAAACTGTATTATGGAATTGAAAGATGTTTGCGCGTTTGTTATTGATTCTCCCCACCCCACCTCCGACGAAAACATCTGTATTCATGAAAAGTTCGCACTAATTCATGGAAACTGCGACAAGAATACATGATGTATACTAATAAGGAAAACAGATGATGTTGCTTAGCGGAGAGAGAGCGAGAGAGAGAGAGAGAGAGAGAGAGAGAGAGAGAGAGAGAGAGAGAGAGAGAAGGAGAGAGAGAGAGAGAGAGAAAGCGTACATAAAACAAGAGAGAGAGAGGGAGAGAAAGCGAGAGAGACAGAGACAGGCAGAGACAGAGACAGACAGACAGAGACAGAGACTGACAGAGACTGAGAGGGAGAGAGAGAGAGACAGAGAGAGAGAATATAGACAGACAGACAAAGAGGCAGGAAGATAGACAGACAGACAGAGGCAGAAGAGACAGACAGACAGACTGACATACGGACAGACACGGAGACAGACACAGCGTACGAAGTGAGCGGAATGCGCAGTGTATGGTTTACAACACAGGCAGGTTCATAGACGCTGTGTACAATGTCTGACAGGGCTGTCCACAGCTGTATGATGTGGCATTAATGATAATGATAATGATGTAATCGCCATAAAGTCTGCAAGCGTGAACAAGTCAATGTGGATATGCAAACAACTCTTTGTATAGAAACCTTTTGAAAAACAGTCTTCATAAACGACATGTTTGCGAGACCTACATTGTTCGGTCGTCTGTCCTTATTTTAACTAACTGATGAACATTTCCTGCGCAGAACTATATTCTACACAGGTAAAAATGCACTCCTCAACAGTCATTTACGATATCATTTCAAGCCTCAACGGAAGAACTCAGCTGGTTGAGTGCCGGACTCGTCATCCTTGCGATTCTAGGGTTGCGGGTTCGAATCTCCGCCGGGCCATTTCGGTGCTAGCGGGATTTTCCCTCAGTTAACATTGGCTTTCACTCCATTTCCCGGAAAGTCGTTGTAATGAGACTACAAACCGAGGTTCCTTGTGTGAACGCGACACCCATACCATCTTGGTCACAACTAAAATCTCATCACCAACTTTCGGAAAAGATGGCTAATTTGTCCGTTGATATGGATGACACATCTAAGCATAAAATGTACTCTCCAGGGAAAATAAAAGAGAAAAATACCGAAAAACAAACGAAAGAATGAGTGAAAAACGGAGTGACTGATTTACGACTGAATGACACGAAAAAACGAATGAATGTCGCGCCAGCAGGCAGCGCTTTTGTCGGCTCTACCCAGGTAGGCAGCCCGCTGTGTACAGCAAAGCGTGAGCTGTAGACAGGCGCTGTATCAGTATTCCAGATGATAATGATTGGAAAAAAGTGAAAACAGTTGGTCAATATCCACCTATGAACGACAGAGACAACACGTAAAGGGCGAGGTCTCCATCTCCCAATGAAAAGAAACATAACAGAACTGGACCAATCGTGGGATCGGACACAGACCTGCACAATGACATTCATCGATACACAAAGACAGAGAGAAGTTTCAGCAGTCAACAGTCTCATTTTCGCTTGAAACCCACTTCAACCTCCATACGAACGAGAGAAACGTTTTCCACAAGAGTCGGAGGTCAAAGAGAAAATCTCCCCGAATTATATTCAAGGTTGGTTTTGTCCTTAGCGCCAAAACATACCAACGCCGACATCTGATTGGTAGAGACGGAAGCCTCGGCATTCTAACTCAAATTCGCCACAGTAGGATACAGTTTTTGTAGCTGAAAGGGAGTTGTGCTATTGTGCTTGCATGTCTACGCCCCCCCCCCCCCCCACCACCCCCCGTCTCCCTGCATCCCCTTGGTGACAGTTCATGAGTTCAGTGGGTTTTTTTGTTTTTTTTTTTTTTACGTATCCTTAGCAAAGACAGAAGAGGCGGGGAAACGTTGAGGCACTACGGGGTTTAGTGAATCGTGCAATGAATGAAAAACAAAGAGGTCAGCATGAGCCTTTTTGTTCAATGCGGTGACTGATTGTAGGTAAGGGTTTTGTTATCTGCAGATTCATTCCGACACTCGTCTTTTTCATAGATCTTTCAGCGTTTGCTGAAAACTGTGAACGTACTGCGCCACAGTATATGCGGAGTGTTATCCTTATGTCTGTTGTGACATGTACACGTGTGCAAAAGTACATTTACTGACACAGACAGACAGACAGACAGACAGACAGACAGGCAGGCAGACAATCGCAAGCAAACACACACACACACACACACACACACACACACACACACACAAGCACACACACACAATATCTCTCTCTCTCTCACGCGCACACCACAC
>JADBJO010004460.1:76895-79395 GCA_016801955.1 Conus betulinus | reverse complement strand
CTGTGACCCATAATGAACATACCTACAAAATTTCAGAAAGATCGGCCAAACACTTTCTGAGATATTCCATAAAGAAGAAAAAAATGTTATGGGCAGTTATAGCCGCTAGTAACGGATATAACGGTAAAATAAACATCGGGCATCATCCGTGACCCATAATGAACAAACCTATAAATTTTCAGAAAGATCGGCTAAAGTACTTTCTGAATTATTCCATTAAGAAAAATAACCGTTATGGGCCGTTATAGCCGTTATAGCCGTTAGTAACGGATATAACGGTTTTAAAATGATGAAACATCGGGCATCATCCGTGACCCATAATGAACATACCTACACATTTTCAGAAAGATCGGCCCAGTAGTTTTGTCTGGAGCGAGTGGAACACATTTTGACCACGGACGGACGGACGGACACACACACACACACACACACACACACACACACACACACACACACACACAGAGAGAGAGAGAGAGAGAGAGAGAGGAGAGAGAGGGATAGGCGTAGGAGAGAGAGAGAGAGAGAGAGAGAGAGAGCATGTCTTCGTTCCCATTGTAAAGTACTCCCTGTTCTATAAGAACTGGGAGTACGAAAACGACCATCCCTGTGTGCCGTACGTTCTATGTCTGTGTACCCGATCAGTCACGCAATGGTCAGTGGCGTGGCATCTTCTGGACCGGATCGACTACTGCCCTGAGGTCAGCGTGCTGTGGGTTCTCAAGGGAAGGCTGGATCCACGCGGTCCAGTTTCACTCACAGAGTGATATACGTCTCTGAGCGAGTGTGGGGCACGTGTTCAGCTCAACACCGCACGTGTTTGTATTCCTCGGGCCTGTAGTGAATTCACATGAAAACTGTCCGTGTCGGCAGGTTCGTGGACTAGATTGTACTTACTCTCTCTCTCTCTCTCTCTCTCTCTCTCTCTCTCTCTCTCTCTCTCTCTCTCTCTCTCTCTCTCTCTCTCTCGGGGGAGATGGGGGGGGGGGGGGTTACTCTTTTACGCTAGGTCCGTGACAAATCAATTATCGTCGTCAGTAAGCGGCATAGCAGGTGGTGTCCTGTATTGTTATGTTAGATCAAAACAGGCACCAACAGAACCCCGCACGACCGATTCAAGCAGCAGTGTGGCAGGGTCTCCTCCGGTGGGTGTCCCCAGCCAGACAGCCAGGCTGCCTGCTCCCTGTTGGCACCGGATCTCCAGCAGAACGCACCAGGCCGTGTGCTGGGGGACAGAGGAGCCGGAATGGATGACAAGGAGTCATGGCACTGAGAGGGAACAGGTGGGGGGGACTACCCCGGCACCCACTGTAGTCCAACACAGCGCTGGCTGAACGCAGAACGTAGCGAAGCGCAGTGTGGCGCAGTAAAAGCGTAGGCCAAAGCGGGTCGTGGTTGAACGGCGTTTCTGTTCAGCCACTGTGTGCTGTGAGTGTCGATCCTGTATTGTTCCAGACCTGCTTTGTTGCTATGTACACCAACTGTAATCGCCCTCTGCCTGAAGTGTGAGAACAGAAAGGGACAGGAGGAGGTTAGCAGGGTAGGGATGGATGGTGCTGGGTGGAGGGAGAGAGGTGTGTGTGTGTGTGTGTGTGTGTGTGTGTGTGTGTGTGTGTGTGTGTGTGTGTGTGTGTGTGTGTGTGTGTGTGTGAGTGAGTAACTGTGTGCGTGTGTGTATGTGTGTGTGCGTGTGTGTGTGTGTGTGTGTGTGTGTGTGTGTGTGTGTGTGTGTGTGTGTGTGTGTGCGCG
The DNA here is from genome assembly GCA_016801955.1 of Conus betulinus. Lineage (NCBI taxonomy): Eukaryota > Metazoa > Mollusca > Gastropoda > Neogastropoda > Conidae > Conus > Conus betulinus. The sequence goes on along the minus strand of JADBJO010004460.1, from coordinate 77,649 downwards.
CGCGCGCGCGCACATACGGAACCAAATATAGAGACGGAAATGAGACAAGACTTACACATATATGTTTTCCAAGCACACGAACACACACACACACACACACACACACACACACACACGCACACGCACGCACGCACGCACGTACGCACGCACGCACGCACGCACGCACGCACGCAAGCATACGCACACACTCTTCCCATGAAACCCCCACTTGTCCAAATGTGCAACCTGCACGAGCAGAGTTGTAACACACAGGTAAAAATGAACTACCTCATCGGTTACGCGATCTTCGCGCGCGCGCGCGCACACACACACACACACACACACACACACACACAACACACACACGCACACACACATGCACACACACACACACACACACAGATAAAGAGAGAGAGAGAGTGAGAGACAGAGACAGACAAGCAGCCAAACAGACAGACAGGGAGAGAGCGAGAGAGAGAGAGAGAGAGCAAGAGAGAGAGAGAGAGGAGAGAGAGAGAGACCGTTATTCCAGCGAGAGAGAGAGAGAGAGAGAGAGAGAGAGAGAGAGAGAGAGAGAGAGAGAGAGAGAATCTTTATTCCAGCGAGAGAGAGAGAGAGAGAGAGACAGAGAGAGACAGAAGGGAGACAGACAGAAGGGAGACAGAGAGACAGAGAGAGAGAGGAAATCTTTAGAGAGAGAGAATCTTTATTCCAGAGAGAGAGAGAGAGAGAGAGAGAATCTAGAGAGGAGGAGAGAGAGAGAGAGAGAGAGAGG
>JADBJO010004460.1:49395-69395 GCA_016801955.1 Conus betulinus | reverse complement strand
CTGTCTGTCTGTCTGATTAACTGACTCTCTCTCTCTCTCTCTCTCTATCTCTCTCTCTCTCTCTCTCTCTCTCTTCTCTTCTCTTATCTTCTCTTCTCTCTCTCTCTCTCTCTCATCTTGAAGATGTCCACACGTGCTTCTTGGTGTGTTTTTATTGTTGTTTGGCTTCGTGCTGTTTGTTTGTTAATCATGTGTTGATGCATACGTTGTATCATTTTAGTATTAGCTTCGTAGAATAGTAACGGCAAGTATGAAAATATGGTTTATGATTTTACCATTATACAATAAAAAAAAATCATTGTCATCGTCATTGTCATTGTCTAGGACCTCTCTTTTTCTGGCTCTCCCTCCTGTCTGCCCCCCTTCCACCGTAGTTCGCTTCTCTCTAATGTTAAGAGTTCTGGGGATGACTGTTTGAACATTCCAGCCCAATCTCCCCCCCCCCATCCCCCCCACATCTCTCTCTCTCTCTCTCTCACTCATCTCTCTCTCTCTCCTCTCTCTCTCTCTCTCGCTTAATGTACTGCACACATACCTTCGAAAGAGGTCTGTCTATCGCGCTTAAATGACCAGTCCTGGAAACTAATTTTGTTTCTTTGTACAAATCTAGTGTTTCTGTAATTCGCGCTGTTCGCACTAACACTTATGATCATACGATGTTCTGTTTGTCATAGAATGATTCATCGGTTTGTCATAGAATGTCAATGTTTGTCGTAGAATGTCGTGCTTGTCATAGAATGTAATGTTTGGTCATAGAATGTCATGTTTGTCAAGAATGTCCATGCTTGTCATAGAATGTCATGATTGTCATAGAATGGCATGATTGTCATAGAATGTCATGTTTGTCGTAGAATGTCATGCTTGTCATAGAAGTTTGTCTGTCCCTTGTCATACGATGTTCTGTCCGAGAATGTCATACGATGTACTGTTTGTCACCACGATGTACTGTTTGTCATACGACGTACTGTTTTGTCACACGATGTACTGTTGTCATACGACGTACTGTTTGTGTCACACGATGTACTGTTTGTCATACGACGCACTGTTTGTCACACGATGTACGTGTTTGTCATACGACGTACTGTTTGTCACACGATGCACTGTCTGTCAACACGATGTACTGTTTTGTCATACGACGTACTGTTTGTCACACGATGTACTGTGTTGTCATACGACGCACTGTTTGTCACACGATGTACTGTTTGTCATACGACCGTACTGTTTGTCACACGATGCACTGTCTGTCACACGATGTACTGTTTTGTCATACGACGTACTGTTTGTCACACGATGTACTGTTTGTCACACGAGATGCACTGTCTGTCACACGATGTACTGTTTTGTCACGACGACGTACTGTTTGTCCACACGATGTACTGTTTGTTTGTACGACGCACTGTTTGTCACACGATGTACTGTCTGTCATACGATTCGTACTGTTTGTCACACGATGCACTGTCTGTCATACGATGTACTGTTTGTCACACGATGCACTGTCTGTCATACGATGTACTGTCTGTCACACGATGTACTGTTGTCATACGATGCACTGTCTGTCATACGATGCACTGGGTGAGTTTGCCATTCATAGACAGAGAACGCCGATCGACGGAGAAGTGTAGAGGGAGGAAGGACTGGACAAGAAAGGGAGCAAGGGAAGGTTGAGGGAAGGAAGGAATGGACAAGAAAGGGAGCAAGGGAAGGTTTGAGGGAAGGAAGGACTGGACAAGAAAGGGAGCAAGGGAAGGTTGAGGGAAGGAAGGAACTGGACAAGAAAGGGAGCAAGGGAAGGTTGAGGGAAGGAAGGACTGGACAAGAAAGGGAGCAAGGGAAGGTTGAGGGGAGGAAGGAGCTGGACAAAGAAAGGGAGCAAGGGAAGGTTGAGGGAAGGAAGGACTGGACAAGAAAGGGAGCAAGGGAAGGTTGAGGGAAGGAAGGGAGGGGGGAGAAGGGAGACGTGGGAGGCGGAAAACGGGAGAGGGATGGAGAAGTAGCCACAACATTTGAAGATACACATGATTTTCTTCCGATGCTCTATATCAAAAACCACCACAAGACCTGATGGTCATAGAAACCTGCGTTAGACTCCTTCTTCCAAATTTAGGCACGATGTCCACACACACACACACACACACACACACACACACACCACACACGTCGGATGTCAGCCACAGGGTGTTGTCTAAATTCCGAGGTCAAGACAGTGATGGAAATATAGACAAAGCCGTGAACTGCCAAGCAAGGAAGAAAAAAAAAAATGAAAAGGTAAAAAAAAAAAGAAACAGCTGCTTTCAACCCTGGAGAAGCAGACACAGTCGCCGGCCATCAAACTGTGGTTTGACCATCAACTTTTGAACCAGTGTGTGTGTGTGTCTGTGGGGTTTAACCCCTCTCCGCCCTTTCACATGGCTGACAGAGCTGACACGTGAGACCAACCAGGGGAGGAAACTGGACACGACATTCCTCAGGGAAACACGAGGGCCCGTGTGAAGAGGGCTTTTAGACCACCAGGACCACGTGTGGAGAGGGCTTTAGGCCACCAGGGCCACGTGTGAATAGGGCTTTAGGCCAACATGGCCACGTTGAAGAGGGCTTTAGACCACCAGGGCCACGTTGGAGAGGGCTTTAGACCACCAGGGCCACGTGTGAAAGGGCTTAGAGACCACCAGGACCACGTGTGACGAGGATGGCTTTAGACCACAGGGCCACGTGTGGAGAGGGCTTTTAGACCACCAGGGCCACGTGTGAAGAGGGCTTTAGACCACCAGGGGCCACGTGTGAAGAGGNGAAGTTTGGAATGAGTGTGTCTAAATAGCGGTGTGCTGCAAAAAGTTGATTCTGACTGGTTCAGTGATATTGCTCAACGATATGTGGTTTTATTGGTTAAATGTTTTGACGCATTGATTGTTGAGTGTATAACACAGTATGCCAGTATGCTATGTTATCATTGATAACCACGGGTGCGCATTATCAGTGATATCAAGTCTGAATGAGAATAATCATAAATACAATTGACTGTGTAGAGCATGTCATGTTTTTTAATATCATTAACCGTGTGAAAAATTGTGTTGATTTTGAGCTACTCTTCTCACAAGCTTTATTTTGTTAGATTTCTTATGGGCAACGGTTTTCAGCAGTTATATCTAGATTCTTTAATAATTTGGAAAAAAATAAATAAATAAAAGTACACACACACACACACACACACACACACACACACACACACACGCACACGCACGCACGCACGCATCAACAAGTAGGTCATGTGATCAGTCTTCCCCTTTCATTTCAATCTGACATAACATGATTCGCCAAATTCAGCGCTTCCATGGGTTGGTATCTATCATGTGCCTTGTGACTCGTGACCTCTTATAAATGCTTGTTCTCCGTTTTCAAAAGTAAGGAATATAATAATTAATGTCCTAAGATACTGGAAAAGTGTTTTATTACCTTCGCAAACTTCAACGAAACCGGAAGCGGAAGCGTGCATTTGAGGCACGGGCCAGGTGGTTGCAGAGTGCTTTCAATCCACTCCAAGATGGCTGGGACATTGTCGGTCCCTTCAACGATGTGAACATTGTACTCATGATTGTCTTCCATGAAACGAAGACTGTTCTTCCTTTGACGACTACGGACCGGATATGGACTAGGAAATGAACTCTGGTGTGGGTGTGTGCTGTTGTATTTGTTAAACTGCGTGTTGATACTTTACACTGTTTTGTTTCATGTGTTTTGCCAGTGTTTGTGCACTCTGCTGTCTTCTTACTACGCGTAACGAACATTTACCTGTAAATCGATCGTCAAGGGCTCTATATAAGATTGGTATTACCTGGAATGTTCGGCATACAAGGGTACAATCGGAAGACAAAATACGAAAAGAAGGCTTTCCAAATTGTGACAGGATTAACGTGCGTTTTGACGCCTGAGGGTAAGGTTGGCTTCGCAGGGACGTTGTTTGGACGAGAATATTATTATTATTATTATTATTATTACTATTATTATTATTATTATTAATATTATTATTATTATTGTCGTTGTTGTTGTTATCATTATTATTATTATTGTCATCATCATCATCATCATCATCATCATCATCATCATTGTCATCATCATCATCATTATGATTATCATTGTTATCATATCATCATCATCACTACTTTATTCTATTTCATCCAAAGATCCCATTTCCAGAAGAACAATCCGTTTTATGTACAGTGTGAGTAAGAACATCCAAAGTCAGACGATACATTTACATCAAATAAGCGTCATTACCTTCCACATACATATACATCGAACACGTGTCATTATTTCCCACATACGTATAAAATGTAAGTAGCACGTGATTAAGAATAGTGTAGATGGACATGAAAAGGAATGTCAGTTGTTTTCATGTGTCTGTGCAACCCGATTTTCAAAAATTTCAATCAAAATTCACATTATGGTAAATCTGTTTACAGTACGAGGTCTTAGAACTATTTTAGATGGTGTCTGTGGATTTTAAGCTCCGCTCCCCCCCCCCCCCCCCCCCCCCCCCCCCCCCCCCCCCTTGCCCCTCCATCGCCCGCCCCCTTTTTTTCCTTTAATATTTTGGTTTTCAGCCTCTATGAAGACCAGCTGGTCACCATAATCCTCTGGAACTGTGGACCGTTTTTTCACATCCAAAATGTATCAGAACGAAATGATAATAATAACCACTGAAGGACAAAGATGTACAGCGCCATATTCAGCCAAATTCTCTTACGCGTAGCGCTTTCCGATCACAGAAAGACCACATGAAAAATATCAACATTCATACGCATGAGAATAGATATGAAATCAAAATATTTACGTTTTTTTAAGACATTTCGATTGATAGATTTTTTTACACACTTAAACTCATGGCAACGAATGAAAATGATTTCGGTACTTTATCAACAAACTCTGATAATCACTTATCTTGGTTTTCTTTTATCTGTTCATTTGTTGTACTTATTACGTATTTATTTATTTATTATTCATTTTTATGATATTGTTCGGAAATATCAATGATATTATATTCGTTTTCAAGCCATTTTCGATTGAAATAGATATGTATACAGAAGCGGATCAACGTGGGAGACGTTCCAAAATAAAAGCTGAATAAATAGATACATAAAGAAAATAATTAAATGATAAGTGAGGAGAAAAATAAAAAGTAGAATAGATAGATGAATAAAGAAATAGATAATAAAAATGAATTGATGAATGAGCAGAAAAAAATGAATTAAAAAAAAGACGGAAAAGAAGGTTTGTTGTTTTGTTTACACACTTAAACTGATGGCAACGACTGAAAATGATTTCAGCATTTGATCAATAAACTCTAATAATCACTTATCTTGGTTTATTTTATCTATTCCTTAATTGTATTTATTTACGTATTATTTATTTATTTATTTATTCGTTTTATGATTATAGTGTTCGGAAATTAGATATTTGCTCAAAAACTATTGTGTCCTTAAAACCAGCTTTTTGTGTCTCCCTGTACCGCATTTGGGTAAAATGTATCAGGGCTAATACTATTTATTGGTAAAATGTATCAGGGCTAATAATATTTATTCGGAAAATGTATCAGGGCTAATACTAATTTATTGGCTCAGGTTGCACCAGACTGCACTATTGCTCACGAACTCAGTAGCAGGTTAGTCGTTTTTGCTGCACCAACCGGCCTTTTGCGTTCTCAGTCAATTGAAAAAAATATTTGGAAGCATACCTTTACTTCACCACTACACACACACACACACACCACACACACACACACACACACACCACACACACACCACACACACACACACACGCACACACACACATCAGATTCCCAACTTAAGAATGACCACTGTCCTCTACAAAGAAGATATAAACGAAAATAAATTATAATCATTACCATTAATTTTTCTTTTCGTTTATTTTTTGAATTTCTTATTTCATTTTTTTTCAAGGGGGAAGGTTAATCCAATCTTCATTTTCTCCACATTTTTTTTTTCCTTTTCTTTCCACTGACTCATGCTAATCAACGTGAAAGTCTCACCACGTAAAATCGTTACGTTTAAGTCAGTTTAAAGCAGAATAACTCTAACCCCATAACATTTCATATCATAAGTAATCACCGATAATTTTGACTGACCAAGAATTCCTCTTTACTGCTCTTTTACGCTTTCAGATGAAATGTTTACGAGGTGAAAGTTTAAAAGTTTTAAAACAATACTATAGGGGTGGATATCCCACTGATAATTCATTTTTCTATAAACCGGTTTTTTCCTGTTTAACCCAACATGATCTCTGACTCTCTTCTTCATGTTAGCTTAGTGATTCTTTTTCAGATCCATAGAACTTAGTGTTGTGTACCGAGTACCCAGGTCTTGGCGCCAGTGTGGAAGGCATTCTCCTTGTCTGTTTCTAGCATTTTGCCTTCCTTGATTTTTACTGTGTTTTGGATGCGGAACTTTTCCAATAGAATCTGAATTTTTAAAATCGGGTCAAACTTTTTTTCTAATTATACCCAAACTTAAGCTGAATATTTCAAGCAAGAAAAGTACGGATTTAAATACATGATTTGTGAAAAAAAAAAATGATTTTGCTTGATATGTGGTGTTATAAATTGAGATACTTTCCTCATCAAAGAGAAAACTACCTTTTGTGTAAGCTTGCGTGACAAAATAAATTAAGCAACCATTTCTAACGTTATCTAACCATTAAAAAGTGCCTAAGCAGCATGTAAATTTAAATCTTTGTCAGAATTTAAAGACATGCTTAAACAATTCTTAAGTTACTTCTACCCCCTTCAGGTATTCAAAGAACTATATCAAATGGCTTGTTCCATGATATGCATACGAAGAATTAGCTATGTAAATAGGATGCTCATATATTTTTTGCCGACAGGGTATATCAAATTAACTTTTGAATTTGAAAGCCTGAATATTTTAACAACAGTGATATGATGCCATCAATTTTTGTCATACGAAAAAAAAAATCAAGAAAACAAACGCTGAACCAAGAAAAGTGAATGTATCACCAAGATCGTCATTTTTCGACAGCTTTTTCTCTTTCTTTAAGCGTGGATGCTCTCAAAGTCTGAACTGTTTACAGAGAAATGTTTTTATTAGCAGCACATAATTTCAGAAACAAAACTGACATTTTCACATCGACAAAGAATTGGTTTTAACTGTCGGTGATCTGTGTAAAAGTAAAGCATATCTATTATTGGGTGTTTACAATGTCCAAATGTATTATAGCGGTTTCTATCCACTTCAAGAGAATAGTAGCGCTATCATTGATCAGCTGGAAATCGTCCGGTTGACGACAGATGCGATCTTATAGTATGACAGGTGTTCAGAAAGATAGAATTATGAAAGGTATGCATGTACAATACAATGTATACATGGCAGAAGTTGGCGATACGTTGACTAGCACAATGTACCTTGTTACGAGTGGGAGCTTGTGCTCTCATATACAATTTACAAGTGACACGGTGACTTGAAGAAAAACTGACCTTTTCTTCCTTGTATCATGGTGTGAGGTGTGGCGTGGTCATCAGTTTTTGATAATTCTCATGTTGATCAGCTCTACCATGGAAATCAAATGTACCACCTTTGTAATTAAATGCTCATGCCTGTTAGTTCACTGAGGTAATCATGTGCACTGAGTTAATGACCTGTACAATGGAAGTCAGTTTTACTGTGGTAAACCCAATAGAAAGTGGACTTCCAGATCTAGAATACAACTGTTGGTTGTTGTTTTTAATCACCATTTCATTTTCGTTACCTTATTTAATTTTATTTATTTGTCATTGTGGAGGGATAGGCGCGTCTACCTACCTTTCAGGATGACAGGAGGACCAGTTCGGCCAGCCATTGTGAATCGTAATCTACACTGCTTCTTTCAAACTATTCATTGTATTGAATTCCTTATGGCGTTTTCGTGCATTTGGCATGATCATTAGTTTTCGCAAACACATTTCATCCAGAAATATCGACAATGAGGAATTGATGTACCCTTTAATTAGATCCATATGATGATAACATGTACTGTGCTGTTCCTCAACTAATAGATTTCCCATGTGTTGATATCAGTGAGCAGGGCTTCCATCAGTTTCACTCTCAATCCTTGAACCATGTACATTACACACTAGTTTGTGCCAAAGATTTCCGATCGAAGAGAATGAAACGACTGATCTGACTAATTCATTAAGTAGTTTGGGAACGTGTCATCTGAGTTTTGTTGGTTTGGATTTTGTCAATGAAGCAGATCACTTTTCATGGTCTTCAGCATTTTGTGTCGCTTTTTAATGTTTTCACACTCTTTACCAACATTCGTTTTGAACAGGATTTTCTGATGGTGTCAGACGCTTGCAGGTTGATATATTGTCGGTTTTTTTTTCGTGTTTTTGTTTGTTTGTAGGTTTGTTTGTTTCCCATTGAAATGTTTTAAAATCCTTTACAGTTTCATTCTTGCGTTTTGTTTGTTCATATTTTATGCAAAATGGGTTTTATTTTTCACGTGGAGAAGAGACACACGGAAAGTATAACTTTTCTGTTTTGGTGCCACATTAGTATTTTATTTTGTTTCGTTTTTCCTCATCCATTAGTATTTCTCCGGGCATTATTTTGTCCGCGAAAAGTAGTATTCCATTGATCATCCAGATTCAACACAAAACCTTCGGTAGACACGAAAAGCTTATAGTCAAACAGTCAGAGTGTCTGGCTCCGGAACTGACATTCCTGAATCTAAACTATTCGTAGAGTCTGTTTTTAATGGATTGAACATCGTCTCTACCCAACCCTACGAAAAATGGATACTTGATTCAGGTCAAGGAAGATGGAAGGACAGAGCTGGGCAGATAATTTCATACTGCCTTGCCTTAAGCAGGTTGGGTTTTAAAAAGTTACTGCCCTTCAACATTTGGATTATGGGACTTGCTTCAAAAGCTTATGACAGACTTGCTGATCCCTGCATTATTACATTATTATTGTTATTTCCTAGTTTTGCTTTTGATTCCTGCATTATTACAAATCATTTATTATTTCCTAGTTTTGTTTTTGATATAATTTTTCACAAGTTTTGAAAAAAAAAGCGCATCAACATGCTAATACATGATATACAATAGAACAGCGTTGCTCCATTGCAGAAAGTTCTTAATGATTGTGAATTATCGAAGCTTTTATAAAGCACGTTGCTGTATGTTTGACTTTCTCTTTCGAAACGTGATCTATTTGCAAACAGTATGCACTCAGTTTTATACCATTTTGATACCCATTGCAGAGGGTACTATTTTTTTTTTTTTAATCTCACTCTGTTGTTTACTTTGCGCGTATATCAACGTTTCATTGTAAATCATTAACTAACCGAGTGATTTGAACAATTCAAATGTTCAATACGATTACTTAAACTACTTTTTTTTTTAAAGAATTATCCAGTGTCTTAAAATCTTTAAGTAAGCAATTAATCTATGGACAGCAACCACAAAACACGCCAAATGTTAATGAAACGTCATGAACTTGTTTTCAGGTCTGCCGTTTCTTGATATGTGTACGTGAACAGTATCCATTCGTCGAAATATGGATTATACACAGTGAGATTAAGACAGTTCTCAAGTTTCTTGTCTTCTAAGTATGCACATATCAATGATTTTTTTTTTTTTGAAAGAGGCAGTCCATAGCTGGCATTGCCAGTTCGAATTTCACCGGCGCTTACTATTTGTTTAAATGCCATTGTCGCCGCTTTTCTTGTCGTTCTGGTGATCTCCATGTGATGTCGGATCTCTTACCATCCATTGTCCATGGCTACTGATTCCCAGCTGTCCCATGGACATAACACCTCAATGTATCTGACTGACTGCCATGTTGGCCATCCTTGCAAAAGCCAACAATTTGGCCAGCGTCTGTGTGAACCCTTTATTATGAGCATTTCACGGGCAGTGCTAGTATGTTTTTTGTTATATCATGGGCTATCAATATGGATCTGTTATTTTGAGCATATCACGGGCTACCAATATTGATCTGTTTATTAGGAGCTTATCACGGGCAATGTTAAGCTGTTATGTTATACAGGTAGTATCATGATTTTGTCAAATCACGGGCATGTTTTAAATTTGGATTTTTAGCTGTTTCGAGGTCCCCCCCCCCCCCCCCCTCCCCCCCCCCCCCCCCCCCCCACCCCTCTCTCTCTCTCTCTCGTCTCTCCCACTCCCCATCTTCATCCTTTTTTCCCGTGCTCTTGTCCGTTTGTTTTTGTTTTTTTTAAAGAAAAAAGACAAATACTTAGCGGGAAAAATTGCTAGAATGTTCTTTGCCCCCCCCCTCTCCCCCCACTCCTTTTTTTTCTTTTTCTCGTCTTCACCTTCACCCATTCTCTTGCTTTTTATGCCCTCCCGTCCGTCTCTCTGTCTGTCTCTGTGTGTGTGTCTCTCTCTCCCTGTCTGTCTCTCTCTCTCTGTCTCTGTCTGTCTCTCTGTGTCTGTCTGTCTGTCTCTCTCTGTTTCTTCTCTCTCTCTCTCTCTGTCTGTCTGTCTGTCTGTCTGTCTCTCTTTCTCTCTCTCTCTCGTCTGTGGGCATGAGCGAGTGTCACTCCTCCCCGCTCTCCAACTTGTCTCACTCTGTCGGTCTCACATTTTCTCTCCCTGTCTCACTCCCATTCCCAAACATAATAATTGTGTAATTCCGTCTCACTCCCATTCCCAAACATAATTATGTGTATTCCGTCTTATTCCCATTCCCAAACATAATTATGTGTAATTCCGTCTCTCACTCCCATCCCAAACATAATTATGTGTAATTCCGTCTCACTCCCATTCCCAAACATAATAATGTGTAATTCCGTCTCACTCCCATTCCCAACATAATATGTGTAATTCCGTCTCACTCCCATTCCCAAACATAATTATGTGTAAATTCCGTCTCACTCCCATTCCCAAACATAATTATGTGTAATTCCGTCTTACTCCCATTCCCAAACATAATTATGTGTAATTCCGTCTCACTCCCATTCCCAAACATAATAATGTGTAATTCCGTTTCACTCCCATTCCCCAACATACATGTAGTTCTGTCTCACTCCCATTCCCAAACATATATGTAGTTCTGTCTCACTCCCATTCCCCAAACATATATGTAGTATTCCGTCTCACTCCCATTCCCAAACATATATGTAGTTCCGTCTCACTCCCATTCCCAAACATAATTTATGTGTAATTCCGTTTCACTCCCATTCCCAAATATATATGTAATTCCGTCTCACTCCCATTCCCAAACATATGTGTAGTTCCTTCTCACTCCCATTCCCAAACATACGTGTAATTCCGTCTCAATCCCATTCCCAAACATATGTGTAATTCCGTCTCTCACTCCCATTCCCAAAATACATGTGTAATTCCATCTCACTCCGAAGAAAAAAAACCTGTTTATTTAAAGGTGTATTTCAGTCCTTACTGAGCTACACGGAACATTAAACTGCATATGTTGTCATCGAAAGCCATCATTTGTTATACGAGTGGGACACTCCTTTTTACCCTAACCTACCCCCTCCTCTTCCTGCCTTCCACCCCCCCCCCCCCCCCCCCCCCCCCAAACTTTTTCCATAAACACATGTGCGTTTTGCGTGCACACACACACACCACACACACACACAGAGAGAGAGAGAGAGAGAGAGAGAGGAGAGAGAGAGAGAGAGAGATGAGAGAGAGAGAGAGCGAGATGTATACTCAAGGAACAGATTAAAGCGTGCAGTTGTGAAGTTCACAGTCAAGAGTCTGTTGAGGCACTGGTGAGGTCCGATGTTTACGGCTCCGAAACCTCTCTCCACCCTGCGGTCAGTCAGTCAGTAGCTACCTGAGTCAGCTCAGGGACGGCTTCAGCGGCGGAAGGAGAACCTTGGGCTCCGCCTTCCACCATGCCATGCTGTAGACACGGCGACCCCGTAACAGCTGCATGGGCTCCGCCTTTCATCATGCCATGCTGTAGACACGGTGATCCCCGTAACAGCTGCATGGGCTCCGCCTTCCACCATGCCATGCTGTAGACACGGTGACCCCGTAACAGCTGCATGGGCTCCGCCTTTCATCATGCCATGCTGTAGACACGGTGATCCCCGTAACAGCTCCATGTCCCTACGGTCATGAGGCCAGGGGACTTAACTGCGTGATCCGTTGACTGCTTTTACCGCATATACACTATGTAATTTTATCCTGCTGTCTGGTAGCAAAGAGAACTAACATCAGTGTATGGAACCAAATAAGCCAACAGTAACAGCCAGCACTTTGTCGTCTGCTACTTTGGACGGGAAAAAAATGTAGCCTATACGATAGATACACACCAACGGAAAAAAAGAAAAAGACGTACAAAAATAGTAACAACGATGTCATACGTAGTAGTAGTAGGAGGAGGAGGAGGAGGAGGAGCAGTAGTAGTAGTAGTAATATTATTTGAACAACGACGATAAGAAATAGAGAGAGAAATGTAACAACGACTTTATTCTTATTCTTAATATTATTCGAACAACGATCAGCGACTTTATTCTTATTCTTAATATTATTCGAACAACGATCATATTAATCGTAATTGTAAAAATATGAAGATAAAAGATAAAATGCAAAACCAGCATACAGAGCAAATGATATGGAGGAAAGATGGACGCTTAATGTAAAAAATAAGATTTTTATTGTACATCACAAGACACTTTAACCACGTAACCGCGGATTTTTTAAAACATTCATTCATACATGTACATGCACACCCTCACACACACACACCACACACACACACACACACACGCACGCGCGCGCACACACACATATGCGTACGTGCATACGCATATTCACACGTCTCCTGTGGACGCACGCACACGCGCTTGCATATAATTCACGTCCCGCGCCAGCGCTCAACCAGTCTACCCATTCTGTTCATTTTTTTAATTAGGAAATAACCCCTACCTTAGAATTACCGAAGGTACTCCTATCACCACTTTTGTGCCTTATAATTAAAACAAAATACCACTTCGGTGCCTTATCAATATCAGAAACAGGGTGATTGACACTTGTGTGCCTTATTTCACATCATAAGTAGTTTTTTACATAGACTGGTAACTTTTTTTTCCCCATGAACTCATTGATATAGACACTGTTGCTCTTTGATGATCTGAAGACTGTTTGTGATGTGGGTACTTTGCTATTGTTCTCCTCTTTGTTTTTTATTCTAATAAACTTATTGACAAAACAGCATGAGATGCCCTGTGTGTGTGTGAGAGAGAGAGACAGAGAGAATACAGCACAATCCCGTGCAGTACAAACACCTGTATAATCAATCAGTACGAGTACAAGGAAATATAGATACAATCCACACAGCCAAACACGGAAAATAGACAAGCATTGCGGTGCAGTACAAGTCAGCGCATTGCACATTACACGACGAAGCAGACTGAAACCGACTGCAATGGTCATGGTCATGGTAATGTTGCTTATAGCCCAGCCGACCGCAAAGGCCATATCAGGGGTGTCACCGCGTTGAAGTCAACTAACAAGTCATTAACAAAAAAGACAAGAAAACGACCTCATTCACACAACCCTTTGAAATACACATTCTAAAAGCACACCAGAAATTTTTTTTTAAAATATTTCTTCTGTAAATTCTTAGATCAGATGAAAAATGTTAATCCCTTTCAGAAATGCAAAGATAACCAACTGCAAGCTAAAGAGAAGAAACCCAAATTCCAATAACCACTCAAGCCGGGAGCAAGTTTCAGCTGCTGATAGCAGTCTGAGATTTTGTTTTCGGGGGTTGTCATTTTTTCATGTCTACCCACTCGTGACTTCTGAAAAGAATCCACTGATCCCGACTTTACTTTGTACCTACGCTTTGCGCTTTACGTTGTTTTGTGTTATTTTGTGTTCTGTTTTGCATCAGGAAGGGGTAGAGAGCATACAGCACTGTCTATTTCTGTACACACTACGTGTCTCTGAGATTCAAAATTCTTTATTAGCCAATGAATCGTTCTGCATTGCTCCAACACACTGAGAACATGATGAATACGCTGGGACAACAATCAATACAAGCAATGTACAGACTATCTTGGCAGTGCACAGAGGGCAAAGTTAAGAAAATGTGGCTGAATAGACGAGAACTTTAAGATGACACATATACACATGTACGCTCTCTGTTACACACACACACACACACACACACACACACACACACACACAACACACACACACACATGACGCGCACGCGTGCGTGCGTGCACACCCACAAAATCACCCACTCACAGAGAGAGACAGACAGACAGACAGAGCGTTAGGCTGAATGACAGTCAATAATACTGCAACACACAGATCTCAAAAAGTATGGAAGATCTGTGCCATGCTCATCTCTTCTAAGGAACAGCCACCGTACTGTTTACCGTACAGGTGTTTCTGATAGCAAGACAGGTGCGTGCCTGACAGTTAAGAATATGTTTTGTTCCAAATGGAATATCTCCTCATGGAATAGGTACCGGAATAGGGCACTCGCCTTCTGGAATGCTTGAATTTAACACGGTAACGCTGCTGTTCAACCTTATGCTTCCGACGTCTAGGAATATGAGGTGTTCAATAGCGATTTTCAAGGCCCCCCTCTGTTTTGTGGTAAGAAAACCTAAACCTCTAAAGAATTTCGCAAAACTCTTTGCTTACTGCAGAAATCGTACCAATTGTACGCAGTTAAACATGAATTTTGGGGGGAATCCTGTCTTTGTATGCGAATCAGGCAAGTCTTAGAATGCTGCAGTGGAAAAGCTGCAGGATATTCAATCTTCCAATAATGCTGTGCAACACTAAAAGGAGAGAAGATTTTAAAAAACAACATGTTCTTTACCGCAATGTTCCTACCGCTCTGACAAACTTGATCGTAGTGGGCTTCTCTTTCAGGACTGCCTAGACGTCACAATGAGTCACACCATTTTCACTGGAAACATTCTGTATATCGCTTTACGAAGTGCGCCTACGTGACACTCACTGAACTGGTTGTGAGGGGTGCTGTCGCTTTGTCACTGTTTATACACTCTGTCCTCTGGGGAAAGTGATGTCATGGAAAGAAACCGATGCGGGATAAATAGCTGTGAAATAACACAACAAACATAAGTGACAAATACGAATGGCGATTGGGAAGGTGGCGGGGGAAAAGGGGGGACGACGGCGTAAAACCCTAACCCGGCTTCATACATATTCCTTTGGTTTAAACACATATTTTTATCACAATCATATACAACATGTAGACAATAGAATAACGGCAACGACAGGCTAAACAAATCTTATTGTGTGTTTTTTTCTACTACTGAACAGTTCACAACAGACTATTTTTGTTGAAAGGAGAACACAACTGAAGAAATAAAGCAAGATTATCGAGTTCCTTGACATGTTCCTTGCGACAGGAACCACTTACTGTCTTTGGCCATAGTCCACTCTAAGCTCCAGAAAAGTATCGTCTAAAGCAATGGCTCCGGCGATGCCCATCCATGGTATCTGACAGAAATACACCATTCATACTAGAAGATGTTCGGAGCTATTTTTGAGATGATACAACTTCATCTTCAAGTGCTGCATTAATTTCACGGAAAATCGAAGTTAACACACCATTGTTTTGTTGATTTTTTTTCATGTTAAGCTACATACACGCATGCATACAGGCACACGAGTAACATTCTCTTGCACACAAGACCACGGAGATCCCATGGCTTGTTCCTTCACTAAAGTTTTCCAGAAAACGTTTGTTCAACGGCATTCCCTCTACCATGACAAGTCACTCTCCACTGAATTCTCTGAGATCCGGCGAAAGATTACGAATGAAAATATGGAAACACGACACACATACAGAAAATGGTGCACAAATAACTCAATAATTGAAAATGAAAAGGACCCTCTTTTGCCCTTGATGCCTAAGAAGCCAAAGGAACTGACGAATGTAAATTACGTGTAAAAACGCAAGCCACGGATTCTTTACACACCCTCCACAGAGGTAAATTACGTGTTAAAAGGCAAGCCAGGGATTCCTTACACACCCTCCACAGAGGTAAATTACGTGTAAAAAGGCAAGCCAGGGATTCCTTACACAGGATTCGTCAATTGACAGCCATTGCATTTTCCATACTGGTGATCCTTAAAACATCTCAAACAGATAAAGGGAGACGACAAGCAAACCCACTATGATTTAATCTCACTGTCCACATGTCGGAAAGTTACGGTCTAGTGCATGCTGAACGGATCATAGTACTAGAGCAAACTTGATTTGTTAAAAAATAAATAAATAAAAAGCTTCAGCCGCAGTAAATTGTGGAAGTATCAAAACTGAATGCCCGAAAAAGCTGACAACTTGTTCTTGGCGGGCTCCCGCACGTCCTGACATATGTCAATGCATGTCAACAGTTTGCCTCAAGCCGCCTCTGAAATACCGCTGTCCAGCACTCCTGATCACCCTCATTATGTCAAGTTTGGATCCCACTCTCCCTTGAACCACACACACCCAGCTGCCGCCACTGTCAACGCCGCCATATTGTCAAACAAGTTATCCAAGTATGCTTCATCTGGGTCTGAAAACAGACACGGGGAAACGTCTCTGGGGAGACAACTGAAATGAGACAGCACACGTGAGTTACGGCCCCTCTTTGCTTACGTTTCTTTGTCCGCTCCTGGTTATACGACCAACAGCTCTCCTATTACTACTCTCTCTCTCTCTCTCTCTCTGGCACCGGCAGGATAAGGCTGGCGTTGCTTCCAAACGAATGAAATGAACAAACAATGATCTAGACGAAAGGTGTTTCGACCCTGAAATTCCGTACATAACCAAAACAAAATAAAAAAAAGTGACACCCTGAAAAGAAAAAAAAAAAAAGAGAGAGAGAGAGAGAGAGAGAGAGAGACAGAGAGAAAGAGAGAGACAGAGAGAGAGAGAGAGAGAGAGAGAGAGAAGAAGAAGAGAGAGAGAGAAAGAAGAAGAAAGAAAGAAGAAGAAGAAATATCTCCTGGACCTCTCAACCGTAGATTAAGTAATATCCCTTCGACCCAGACAGCGTAATACACACTCTGACTCTCTCAGGTGTACACAGCACAGTGTTCCCCATCCTCGCTGACTGACGCAGACAACGTAATACTCCCCATCCCTCTCCCATGAAGACAGCAAAGTATCTCGAGGACTTGTCAGGCATGCACAGCGTAGCGTAGTCCGCTTGTGGCGGGTGTTGATAGCGCACGATGCCCCTGACCTCTCAGCGTAGACAGCGTACTTATTCTGTTCCGCGTTCTCCGGGACCAGGTCTGGTGGATCTCCGTCCCTGGGTTGGCTGATTCCTGCTGTGCGTCGGCCTGCTCCTCCTGAAACCCACGTCACACCTTCCCTTTACGTCACACCCTCCCTTTACGTCACACCCTCCCTTTACGTCACACTCCCTTTACGTCACACCCTCCCTTTACGTCACACCCTCCCTTTAAGCCTCAGCTGTGCAGACCAGGGCAGCCACACTGTGTATATATCGCTTGTAACTTGAACCGACTGTCAAATGGGAGAAAGCGAGAGGGGAGAGACGGGGAAGGGGAAACGGGGGAGTTGGAGGGTGGAGAGAGAGAGAGAGAGAGAGAGAGAGAGAGAGAGAGAGAGAGAGAGAGAGAGAGAGAGATCAGAAAATGCGGGGTGTCTTTTAGTGAGAGGATCTATAGACTCCCTTTGGGCTGACGTCACAGGGCCTGCATGTCATTTTACGGCGAGGAGAGTCGAGATGCATGTACTCTGAAATGGTATGGCAGACAGGACAACGGAAAAAAAAGAAGTTTCCATCATCATTGTCATCGTCATCAGCATCATCGTCAACCTCACTTTCATCATGATCCCCATTCTCTATAATCACCATTGTCTTCATCAGCAGCAGCAGCAGCATCATATTCACCCTTTCATCTGGTTTAAGGCTTTACAGTAGGAATATTTAGAAGCATTTTTTCGCTCGTTTTATGCAAAACCTGTGATGATTTTCTTTTCAACAATTGTGAATGGATCTAGCTGCAAATTGAGGTGACTGCAGACAGAAATCTAAACTAATTTTAAAAAGTATTTTAAGGCTCTGCCGAAAAACGTAGACAAACGAATCACAAGACAAAAAACGACGACGTGTTTCGACTTCTTAGGTGCTCATCAGGACAACGAAAACGCACGAGCGATCACTTATCTTCATCCAATTTGGCGCAAGATGAGCGTTGAAAGGCGTGTGGGAGAGAAAATCCTGCCTTGATATGAAAGTGAAGCTACCTCTAAAGAAAACAGAAGAAGGTTTCGAGTCATAGAATCTTCCTCAGATTGACTGGACATTGAAGAAAATGAGTTCTGACAGGTGGTGATACTACAGTGGGGGTGTATTCAGGCCTTCGAGTTGATGACTGCAGTTTTTAAGCGAAATAAGGCGGAAAGATGACGTGGCCCCAGGATGATCCTGTTCATTTAAGGAGCAGACCCGTCACGCGAATCAGGATGAACACCTGATCTAGGTCTATGTTCACATTGCTGATACGGTTATTAGAAAGTTTTGTTAGGAGTTGATAGCCCACTACGAAGTGATATATTTTGTTGGAAAACTCAGAATTATTAACTATAGACATGTGACTTTTCTCTCTCTCTCTCTCTCTCTCTCTCTCTCTCTCTCTCTCTCTCTCTCTTATGTCCAATTGACAACATCCATAACGGAAAGTAACTCCACCAGTTCGTATCAAACATTACTTCCCTTGGCGGGATACTCGTGAACGGACTCGAAGGGCTGTCTAACATTAATTCACGTCAGCGGGTGTCAATGTTCTCCCATGCGTCTTTATCGTTACTATTACTGTCATTTATTACAATTGTATCATTATTCTTGATATCATTATTCTTGATATCATTATCACAATTATTATCATTATTATTTTCATTATTGTTATTACTGTTATTATTATTGTTATTATTATCATTATTGTATTCTTCTGATTACTGTTATCATTACCAATATTAGTAATATTATATTATCCCATCATTTCCTGCTCTCTGATACACCGTGTGAGGTGAAGCCAGATCTCACCTTCTATTATTATCATTATCACTAGTAGTAGTAGTAGTAGCAGTAGTAGTATTTTTATTATCATTACTATTATTACTATCATCATCACATTACTTTCTGTTTTCTGATGCACCGTGTGGAATGGAGCCAGCCCTCACCTTCTATTATTATCATTATTATTATCATTATTATGATTATTATCATCCCATCATTTCCTGCTCACTGGTGCACCGTGTGGGATGGAGCCAGACCTCACCTTCTGTTATTGTCATTATCATGATGATCATTATCATCCCATCATTTCCTGCTCTCTGATGCATCGTGTGGGCGGAAATCAGACCTCACCTTCTTTTATCATCATAATCATTATTATCATTATCATCCCATCATTTCCTGCTCTCTGATGCACCGTGTGGGAGGAAGTCAGACCTCACCTTCTATTATCACTATTATTATTATTATTATTATTATTATTATTATCATCATCATCATCATCATCATCATCATCACATCGTTTCCTTCTCTGATGCACCGTGTGGGATGAAGCCAGACCTCACCTATTATATCATGATCACTATTATTATCATTATTATTATTATTATCATTATTATTATTATTATTATCATTATTATTATTTTACTGTTATTATTATTATTGTTATTATTTTCATCATTATCATTATTATCATCACATCACTTCCTGCTGTCTCATGCACTGTGTGGGATGAAGCCAGATCTCACCTTCTATTATCATGGTTATCATTATCATCATTATCATGTTATCGTTATTATCATTATCATGATTATCATTATCATCCCGTCATTTCCTGCTCTCTGATGCACCGTGTGGAGTGAAACCAGACCTCATCTTCTATTATTATCATTATCACTATCATTATATTATTATTATTATTATCATTATTATCCCATCATTTCTGCTCTCTGATGCACTGT